>JAHWFP010221165.1:0-39024 GCA_023313725.1 Lithobius niger
ACGTGGAAAAAGGGACTAGGCGCAAAAAGAGTAAGTAAGCTATCTAAAACTTACAATGAATTTGTTAAATGAAACCTTTATGGTAATTGTGGCTCCACAGTAACTTTTGAAATATTCATATCTCCATGGTAACCTGCTACGTCGTTGGTACTTTGCACGCTGCACAGCTCACATGTACACTGGATGGTAAAAGCGGGAAGGACTGTAGCAAACGCCCCGTTACGTCCAAAACCTTCTTACCTAAATTAAACGAAAACTAACCTAACCTAACTTACAATACACTAACACAATCCAAACACAAAATGCAACAAAGAAAACGTAAGAAATCTAAACGGTAGTTCCACAATGTAATAACATAGTACGTACGTATAAGCTAAGTAGTCGCATTTCATCAGCCCATCCATCTTTGTCTATATACTTCTCCTTTGTCTTTGACATATACTGAGACTTTCTGATGAAGCTCTGGGTTTAAGGAGAAAATGAAACAAATTTTATCGTATAAGGTACAATTGAAAGAATGGTCTTACAGTAAAAAATCTTGGGAGAGAGATATGCATATACAATACCAGGAAAATTCCGGAACGGTGTTACTGTTTAATATTGAGGCCAACAGCAATAACAACATTTATCATAGTTTTAGTACTAATTCGACACTTTCCTTTTCCCTTTTTAATAGTAGTTAGTAATGCTTATAACCTTCTTGTAATAGTCTTTTAACAATTGTAGAGTTTATTCTTCGTCAGTGTTGTGTTATATGAATCGTAGTTAAGTGGTGGTTGCATAGTTATATTTCGCAAGAGACGAGATTTAACTTATTTTCGATACTAATCATGGTGGTCTTGGTGTATAAGTCACCCGAGACGTAACATTCGTCTCAAACTCCAGAACACGTCTATTCAACAGCCGGGTGGAAACAGCTTTCACTGTGCAGTAGTGTTTTGCACGAGACATACTTTTGTTTGGTTTTGGTCCACTTTTGCCTGCTGTGAATTAAAAAGCTCATTATCAACCCCATATTTCATTATTGGTATTACTTATTCAGTCAGCAAATCGTTCACTTATGATTTCTGTAAACGATGCACCTATGTTGTCCGACATGCCTACGTTGTTATTACCTTCACCAAGAATTTATAGGGTTTGGAAGAATTTAAAGGGTTTGGAAGAGATTTGTAACTAAAAAGTCCCTATTGAAACACGTTAGATCGGTCCCCATTAGTTCAGTCCGAGTTTTCAGAGGGCGCCACGCGTTCCATCTGATAATTTTTACTCATTTTTGCAGCCCAAATGTAAAGTAAACTAAATTACAATTAAGCTAGGCTAAATAATAATTAAAATCAAGCTAAGTTTCGTTTTGGTTTAGTTTAATTTTAGGCTGAAAACTGAATAGAAATACCCACATAAAACACATGGCGCCCTCTATAAACTAAGACTGCACTAATACGATTGTATCCAAGACGTTTCAGTATGGGTCTCGGTCACAAATTCTCCTCCCCAACCCTAGAAATCCTTGCCTTCACCCAACTTCAACTCTTCATTTCCTTCATCATTAACAACCTGCCTTTTCCTTGTTCATATCCTATAAACTTCACATCTCTACTGCTTCAACTATGGTATACAAGATTTGAATGTGTCGCAATGTTCGTGTGGCTTATACCTGCAACTAGCACACACAAGCAATTGAACTAAAACCACAAGTGGGGATTATACGTTGTACTCTCGGCAAAACTTGTCTCGTCTAGACGAGGAGACACAATTAAGGCAGCAACTAATAATGTTAAATATACTTAAAGACTCCTTAATTCTGATGGACAAAAAGAAGTCTAGCGGCTCGATCATGACAGTACAAGTACTGGTAAAAGTGTCTCAGATCCTTCTAGATAGAATAGCTGATAATTTTAATAACTACTTTGTTTCTATTGTTTCTACGTAGGCAAAAAACATGCCTAAAACGAATTACCTTTATAGTGCAAGACGAATTTGACTCGATGCTTTAACTAAAACTATGTTCTCCTTGGCCTTGCACAGCTCCAGAAACAGATTAACAGATTAACAAATTAAGCACAACAAAAGCATGTGTTCATGATGAAAGAAGTTCTGATATTACTAAGGAAATTGTTTCCTTGATTGCTTCATGTACCATTAAATTGTAATGGTTCATTAGGAAGGAAGGAAGATCGACCTGAGTAACTACAGACCTATTTCAATCTTGTCTGCCATTTCTACAGTATTTGAAAGAGGTCTTTAATCACTGTTTTTTTTTTTTAGAGAAAATAATATTTTAAAAGAAAGTCATATGATTTTTGAAGTGGTCGGATTCGGAGTACTGATAGTGCTCCTGAAGCTGATCGAACAACTGAGTCTGGAAAACACCACATAATAGCGGTATTTTTAGATTTGAAAAAATACCAGTTGATACTGTCAACCACCAGTGCGTACGTTGCAAAGTCTCCTATTATGGTGTCCGGCGAACTGCAAATGATTGGCTCAGGAGCTATCCTTCGGAGGCAGCAATTTGTTTAATGTAGCGCATGCCTGCTCCAAACGTAAGTTAAAGGTACATTCCTCACAGTTGGCATTCCTGTACAGCTCAGTTTTGCGTTTACTTCAGATGCGTGAAAATGTTGCGAAGGCATTCATTTTCCTATTTTTCTCTTCATGAGCAGCTGTTTTGCTACATACACTCTAATCTATTATTGCCAAAGCTATTTCGTGCAGGATGCTCAAAAATAGTGAGAAGGTGTGTCCTTTTAATTGACTGTGGAATTCCCTGAGGATCTATTCTCAGTCCTCTACTATTTCTGCTTTACATAAATAAACTTCCTGCCATTTCGAAACTACTATAGTCCAAGACTACTATAGTCTTGTTGTGGGGCTCAAAAACGTGTCCTACCCCGACCGGCTTGCTGCTCTCAAGCTCCCAACACTGAATTACCATCGTATCAGAGGTGAGCTGATTTTCACTTACAAGATCCTCAATGGTGAAAATCCTGCGGCCAAGGAATGGTTCACCCTCTCTGCGAGCTCTGCCACTCGGAACAATGGGGCAAAACTCTTTAAGAAGAGATGCAACACGTCCCTTCGCCAAAACACACTTCCTTTCCGTGTGGTTAACACCTGGAACAAACTGCCTCAACATACCATCGAAGCAACATCGGTTCTGCAGTTCAAACAGAGGCTGGATACCGTGCTCCCTTCCATCATCGCCCCCTACAGTTATAAAAACTGGTAGCTTCGTGGGTACCCTGGTGTAAAAAGCTCTTTTTGCTTGCTGCTGGTTTTTTTTTTCATATTCATATTCATATTCTGTTTGCTGATGATACAACCATAATATCGGGTAATAATCTTGTCTCAGAAAATATGCACTGAGGAATTCAGATTGGTTCAGTTTAAACAGACTATCCTTGAACAGACTATCCTTTATCAAAGAAAAAAAACTACATGATTTTTAGGCTCTCCATAAAACGATGCAAGCATAAGTCTTCATACCTAAGCTCTAAGCTAAGAGAAACGGACAGAACAACTTTTTTGAGCTTAGAATAGACTCGCATTTGAATTGTAATAAGCATATTCATTTTTCATTCAAACAAAATTTCACAAGGCTTTGGTATTCTGCATAAACTGAAAGCTGACTTATCAAATCGACCTCTTTTATCATGCCTTAATTCGTCCTTAACTTAACTACTGTACTTCAGCATGGATGAATACTTTTAAAACAAAACTTAAACTCTAGTAGCTACAAAAAAAAAAAAAAAAGCTGCAAGATCTATTTTAACAAAACCTGCAGAAGAACACACCCTATCACTATGCCCTACAAATTTTGCTCATCAAAAAAATATTGACTTCAAAGTTCGTGTTTATGTTTAAAAACAAGCTTAACAGTGTTCCGACATTGAACACTGAAATTCATTGCTACAATATTAGATTTTCTTTTAAATGCCAACAAGTTTTCCGTAGAAAGTTAATATGTCAGGAAGGAATAGTCTTTACAGGGACAAATTCCTATTGTGGAGAAGTTGGTGGGATCACCTTTTTTTGGTGAAGTTTCACTCCAAACATTAAGTAGCAACATTGGGTTACTTTTATATACAGTGGGAGTACACTTTTATCCTTTTTTCTTTTTGGTGGTGGTGGGGGAAGGGGGGGGGGGGGCACCTCCGCTTTGAAATGTGGTTGCATTTTATAAATAGGCAAATATTGTATACAGGGGTTCGACTGGTTTGAGTGATCTGGTGTTAAAACTTTTGGGCGAAATATCAACAAATGTGTTTTTTGTTTGTTTGTGATCTTGAATGATTCAGGGGCAGTGGCACAGCAAGGAAAAATTTACAGAGCGGGCTGAAGAAGACGAGATAAGGGAGTCTGGGGACTAGGAAGCACTATTAGCTCCTCAGCATGGTCCAGGACACACCCCACAAGCTGAAGCATTTTTGGTATATCACCGCCGTCACTGCCATTCAGAGATAGTGCTTTATCACATATTCTCGAGGAATTTATTTATCTTTATGACACTTGATGGAGTGGGGGGGGGGGTGGCCCTGTACCACTGATCTGGGGTATCTCCCTCCCTTTTACATCTGTTTATTTTATTTTGCAATTAAAAAATAAATAAAATGAGAGTTGACTTTATAATGGCTAGTTTAATTCGGATGAGGAAGAATTGTAAAACTCTACCAGTTGGAGCCTGGGCAAAGCTTTTAAAGGCATGAAGCTACCCTATCAGACCTTAGGAAGGCATGCTTTTGATAACATTCTGAAACACTTTTAACTCTAATTAATTTTAAAACTTTCTGTATGTTGCAAACGTGTGAAAATCTGGTACTTGCAGTACCCAACCTAGGCCGTGAATCCAAGGGACCACGAGGACTAAAGGCCATTTCGGGACCCCCGACCATGCCAGTCCGCCTCTGGTAAGACTCTAAAGCAAATTAAGAGGTGCCATTCCGGTAAAAAAAGTACTAGGGCAATACAAGCTAAATTGTTGGATTGGTTCCCCAAGTCCTACTTACGACTTGTTGGGACGAGATGAAATGAAGAAGAAAGTTGTCCTATCTTACTATGCTGTGGTGATGAATAAAACATGAAAACTTGTTTGCATGAGAGTCAATGTGATAACCAATCAGGAAAGGGGACTATTTATTGGCTAGAACAAGTTGTCTTTGTTTGACCAAGTTTAAAACTGTCAAACGCACAAACACACAAAATGTTAACTAATAGCCTATCAAGAATTTTAAGAATTCTTGCTAATATTAAGGAGCCATTCAGGCGTTGCTGTGGCACCGTAATTATATGTACTCTTTGTGATATTGTTATAAATTGCACGAAGCAAAAGAATGCATCAGGAAATGTCTTAGAAATCTGGAGCATTCTTTGTCACTTGATAGTTAGCTGTAAAGTTAATGATGTAATGGATAATTGTAAAGTTAATGATGTAATGGATAATTGTAAAGTTAATGATGTAATGGATATGTTATGGGATTAATTAGATGCAATTATGTAAATTACATTAATTAATATTTAATTAGGAATAATCAGTACTTGAATAATAATTCAAGCATAATATCTTGAATAACTTAATATTGTAATCAAAACGAAAAGCGCATGACCTACGAATATTTATTATTGCTAAACAATATTACAAGCCAACCTATTTTATTTTCATAAATAGAGCCTTAAAAGACCAAAGGGATTGAGAAAGGAGAGCCACAATATTTTAGACAAGTTGAACTTGCAACTGTATTTTAGCCAGGCCGACCACCCAAACTGTCCTAAGTAAATCTTACGCAACAGGTTACATCCGGTTTTCTTGGTAGAGCAGGCGGACATCTTGGACAATTCTCAGTAAAGCAAGGAGCGCTAGTTTCAAGCTAGGCCAGCGTTCATAGAAATGCGTTTCAAGCTAACCTAACTCAAGACACACTAAAGTAATAAATATCTCTTGCAACACCTCCAATTCTTAGTATTACAACCTGGCCTTTAAAACACAGCAAAATAGCATGGCAGAGTCAGTCGTGGTTTAGAGTTCAGATTGTCGTCTTGTCCGTCCGCCTAGCCTTGCCGAGCCGAGCCACCGTTGCGAGCCAAGCCGAGAGAGAGGCCTTCGATTCAGGGGGACTGTGAGTCCGGTTGCCAGGCAACGCAGCCTCAAGCCGCTGGGATCAGCGTTAAGTATAATCTGTATCGTTCGCGATACTAATTGTTTTAATAATTGAGTTGATATTTAACTTGGAATACGGAAGGACAGTAATTCGAGATATTAGCACTCTTGAAGGAATTAGCTAGGCTACAATCTATTATTTGTCAGAGTCCATGAATACGATCTCTTTTTCCTTCTGCTCTCTATCCTTATTTTACAGGCACCTGAAGTAATGAAATAATCTTTTGCTCGTATATATCTATTAATCGTATTTGAAAGCATAAGGCTAAATAAGCCTAGTTGGAATAAATTCACGAATTAAACAGGTACATTAATCCATTTCGTGTCATGTCTTGATTTTTATTATAGTTAAGTGATAATTGGTGTCAAGTATATTTTGTGTTTGCCATTCTAGACATTTTGAGTTTGCTTTGTGGAATTTACTAAAGCGAACCCAAAACAGATAATTGTAAAGTTAATGATGTAATGGATAATTGTAAAGTTAATGATGTAATGGATAATTGTAAATTTAATGATGTAATGGACAATAGAGGGAGGTATGGTAATTTCTACTGGTTAACACCCTTCTTTAAAAACGACTGAGGGCCTTAAGAAGCTGGGGCTCCCGATGGGCCTTTCCAGCCCTGATCTGAACTGTCATTTGCAACCGATATAAAAAAAAACTATTTTTTTTTCGTTTTAGGGTAACCTAAACAGAGATCTGATGGCGAATGTAGTGATACTGGCAATTGCAATTGGAGTGGTTATTTTGCTTCTATGTCTTTGCTGGTTTATAAATCGCTTCAATTATTGTTACGGTAACTTATAGAAAACAACAACACGAATAAAAATAAATCTGTATGGTATTAAGTTTTATTTTTTGCTGGTCTAGTAATTTTTGATACCAGGACCCACTCTGAACATTAACTAAAGTATTAAAGCTGCCCAAGAAAGGAGCATCGGAGCAAAAGTTCCAACGTTACACATCCAATTCAGTGAAGAAGTGTTATTGTTAATCATCTTGTTATAATACATAAATTCAGGTAGTTGCCACCACCAAGGCAGCTGTTATTAAAATTCATCCTCTTGCAAGTCACATGTGCTCGCCACTCTCCAGATACAGCATATAAAGGCAATTAGGTTGATTTAAAAAAAATTGGCAAAACTGTAATTATGTACGCAGAGGATGACCTTAACAATCTTTCAACTAAAGATTTTGTATAGAAACAACAGTAAATTATTAGCAATGCAGGCTCAATTGTGTTTTTCAGTAGATTTTCTCGTCTCGTCTCGACCTTTAATTTCTTATGACTTCTCGTCTTGGTCTCGACTAGAAAAAATCTCGTCTCGACTGATTGTTGCTAGATTTTTTCGACCTTTTTTTGTTATTTGCATTGTTACTACGAAAAACGGTGAAGACAAGCAACAAGTTATATGGTTTAGTTTCGTTTTGTATCTGGGTGTTCGTTAGGGTTGCTGTCGAAACAGAAAATCTTGACTTTTTCTCGAGGTCGAGACAGTCCATTCGCAAGTCAATTCCTGGTCGACATGATGGGAGGCCGAGATTGAGACAAGAAAAAATGTATCTCAACTTTTACAGGGCTTAAAGTGGCACTATCACTGATTGAAATGCGAACAAAAAAACCGTGGCGCCATCTAGCGACATTGATATTGTTAACCTTTATATCTTGCTTGCAGGTGCACGAGGATGAACCAAATTTTCACTCAATAATTAAGAATGTCGTGGCTTGTTTGTTTCGTTAAAAGAAATGCCTTTATGCATTCCTTCACTTGGTGCAAGCAAACGCTAGATGGTACTACACAGCGCTAGATGTTGTCAAATTTGTCTGCTTTCAATCGGTGATAGTGCCACTTTAAAATCACAATTTGAGCCAAAAGTTTACTCTAGTCATGTAAAATTAAATTAGTGTCGCAGCGTCGTATCCATGTTCTTGTTGGTGACACGGGGACGCGAATACTCTTTTAGGAAGACCTTGCAAAATAAGTGAAATCATTGGTTCTGCTTCGCCCATATTTACTTAAAAGAGAAATTCACGGCAAAAACATCCACACATTTTTTTTTAGTTATTTTTTACTAAAAAAGTTGCTAATCACAGTTTAGTGATTGTCATGCACATTTGTACTTAGCATTTCTGCTACGCAATTTTTCTTTAAAAAAATTAGAGCCCTGCTTTTACTTCACGGTTTTGGCGAGGTAAAGCTACTAATTTACTTACATGAATGTGCCCAATAAATTTTTGCATTTTCTATTATGCCCCCACCTTGAACAGTTGACGTAGACAGAGAAGCAATGGTAAAAACAGAAGGTAAACACCATAAATTTAAAAGATTACTTTTTATTGTCAAAACTTGGAAATTTTTCACGACCATTCCTAAAAAGGCCTAATAAAATGCTATTAGTTAGCGTAATCAGAAATACCAAGAATGCACGTTTTCCTAAGAACTCCTTAGGAATTCTTTGAGCCACTCAAAAAATGGTATTATGCAAGGCTTACCAGATTGAGTCCGACTCATAAAATAGGGCGTTTAAGTTTGAGCCATCTTAAGGAATGAAATCCACACTTCACTTCAATTGCTACTAAATGGCAGCAGAGTTGCGGAAGCAATGTTCGAAATAGGTGCCTCAAATGTTCAGAACTCTTAAAAGGCTCTTAAAATCAATGTACCCTTATAATAAACATTTTAGGAGAGGTGCTGACGTATGTGCCGTATCTGCTTATCATGTGCTTGATGTAAACTGCTTAAATTTGCACATATTCTACTTTTTGTTTACTTTAAAACGATGCTTTGTCGTATCAACTTGGGACTTTCACCACTGTAATGACCTTTTTTTTTAAATCATCTTTACAAACCATATACTTGTGACGATGCAAATTAAATCTGCTTTTACAGCACAGGATGGGATGACATCTCTTTGTAAAATGTTGATACCGTACGGGTACTGTACAGCGAGTATTCCCTCCCATTTTTATGAGTTCATCACAAGGTGCAGTATTCTCTGAAGTAAAATATGTACTAAAGAGTTTAAAGTTATGGAAAAATAGTTTGTGTTAAGGTGGCAAGGCGGGCACAATCGTCGATAAGTAGAGTCCGAGACAATAAGTTTGAAACAGAGAAGAGTTCATGCAGAGTTTCGTCTAGTCTCACCTCCAAACATAAATTTTTATATAAGAAAAACTAGCCCGAACCAGGGCCGGAATTATAAGTAGGCCCGAGAGGCCCAGGCCTACAGCGGCACTTTTTTTAGGGGCTGCATGAAGGCTTTAACACAATTGTACGTGAAAAAAGCTGGTGCGAGTTTTGCGGGAAAATTTATGAACTAAATGCTGGCTCCATCCATTGTTAGAATGAAGTTAACCTCAGAGCAGCCTAAAAACGTTACGAAATACTGCACCCTGTCAGTTTTCAAATATCTGCGAATTATTCAGGATTTAACAATTCAACATTTTATCTTCATCAACTCAATGTCGTATCAGTACCGATTGAGTACAGGATCGGTGCTATACGCGAGTAGGGTCTATTGACTTTTTCTTTAAAACGTAGTGATGTTGTTTACGAACTTTTTATTGCATGGCCACTTTCTGTTGGGTTGGTTGTCATGAGCTGATCGTAGTAGCGAAATAAAATTGAGTAGTCATGAGCCAGTGCAACTAAGCGTTCATTACCAAAACCAGGGGGAGGGGGGGCAAGGCCCTAGTAACAGAAATAGCTTACTTTTAATTACTTTGTTCAGTAACGTAGCATTATTTTTCCCTACCAGTTTCCATGGATCACAAACGAACATACAAATTAAGAGAGGTGCTTGATTGGGGGGGGGGGGAGGCGCTAAATAAAACATTCCGTAAGAGTTTTGGGGGCACTGAAGAGCGGCATTATGGTTGGGCCTACAGGCGGAAAGAGCTTAAATCCGGCCCTGGCCTGAACCTACTATATAACGTGTTTACCTGTCTTGCTGAACTGTCCTGAAAATGGACGCAGTCACACCTCAACAAACTGAAAATGAAAGCAACCAATGACTGGGAAGCCACCAAGCCAAACCCCGGACAACCGGAAGCTATTGATAAATTGTTAAGTACTGCTGAGACTTGTCTCGTCTCATTGAGATGAAACCGAGATCTAGCTCATCTCTTGTGAAATAATACCTGAATCTGAATTTCTCTAATGATTGTGTTTTGTTCTTATACGACCATGAGCCAATGGAACTGAAAGTTTTTTGTTTTTTTATTTCTAGTGATAAGTTTATAGAATCTAGTGACAAACAGACAATTGTACATACGTAGCCGCAAGAGCTGTACAAAACAAGTTTTCGTAATTAGAAAATAAACAAACACATTTTGACATGAATGTGTACTAAAAGAATTAAGAAATAAAGCCTTACCGAACTGATCAAGCCAATAAATTTTGGTGGATTTTACGGCCTATTGATATTCTTCAATGATAAACCAATAGCTTTCCAATGGTTCAAATACCAAGTTAATAGCTCTTTCTTTTTAAAATTTATGAGGGAAATTGTTTGTCTACATAGGATTTCTATACCGTTTCATTTATGAGGGAAACTGAAAAATAGGATGTGTTTGTACACATTAAAGACCAGGCAATTTATGTTTATTTTTATGTAGTATTAATTAATGTTTTTTTTTTTTGTTGACTAAATTTGGTGTAATTCAAACCCATTCACAAGGTACCCTCCCTAATTCTGCATTTTTTTTGGCAAAAAAGCCTGGATCCTACAAATCCCGTGACATTTATGTTTGGTTCATTGAATGTCTGTGGTAGTCCTTTACCTCAACAATTTGATGGAAACTAAAAAATAACAATGGAAAAGACTGCTGAAGTTCTGCAATTGCAGAAAAAATGTGTCCCTGCTGATAAAGTTTCTCACAACTTCTATTTTACAAAGTAGCAAGCCTGTAGCCAGAACCCACCCCGGTAGCGCAGTGGTTAAAGCGCCCGGCTAGTAAACGGGAAGTCCTGGGTTTGAGTCCCAGTCGGGGCAGTTGTCTTTTCTTTCTTTCTCAGACTAGTGTATTGTGTATCCTCACAAGGCCAGTCTTGAATGCAGACTGCTTGCTTCATTTCTGTTTTACATAACTGATTGCTGATATCTAAAATTTTTTTTTGTGTATTCAGTTTTTTTTTTATGTACCATACTTTCGCATAAAAGCCATACCCTAACCAAAACAGTGCAAGCAAACCACACATTTTCTGTACAAAATATTTCATATTTAATGACAAATATAAAGATGTGAAATTGTTGACATTAATTAATCACTAGAGAAGCCCTTTCTGGTGTAACTATTCCTTAATTAGTCCTGTTAAAATGACCAGTGAGCAGACATTTTTCTTATCCATCTGGAGACATGTTTAAAAATGAAAGTTAAATGTATTTATTTTTTAGAAATAACTGCAGAACGTGATGGCCAGTTATGTGTGGTTTGCACCATTGGAAAACTTGCTAAATCGGTCAATATTTAGCGAAATTATCTTCATTTATGTATATAAACCCGCAAGCTGTTTTTTTGGACAAAAACAATCTGGAAAAAAGAGTGACTTGTATGAAACGCAATATGGTATTTGATCGGTTCGGTATTGGTTTTAGAGAAAAGTGAGTCGTCATACAGACTTAGCAGTGAAACCTCCCACACACAGCTGCAAAAAGTTAACTCTACATGTCAGGAAGGGCTTTCATCCATGTTATCTACTACATACTGAAAGTACACTTTTTTTCACATTTACGTTAAGCAGTAAAACTTGGTTGCAATAAAACATCAATGGGGTTACTTGATTGACATAGTGATAAATTTTTCTTGCAGCTTTTGATAAATAAGTTTATGTAATAGTTGTTTTGGACAAGTACAACCAAACTTGAAGCAAATCTTGTAGAAGCAAGTGGTGATTATAATACAAAAGAACATTAAAAAAATAGTTTAGTGTGATAACATGCTTAGATGCAAGACTCCATTTGTTAACCTCATTATAAACCACTATTTGTTACGCGAGTTTTGGCAAATATTCTGCAAACAAAACAGCATGAAATGAACCACTGCATATACATTCCACCATTGTCTTAAAAACATCATGGTTTTATACATAGTTAACAATTCCAATGCTCCTAAGCCAAAAAGCATTAAAGCCATTCCCAAAAAAATTTTTGGGCCCTCTGGTAGCATGTAGGTTAGGCTAAATATTGGAAAGTATTGCTTTTGTGATAATTAAAGAAACTGACGATCCCTTGACATTCAAATACTCCACTTGTTTCTACGAGGGCATTCCAATGCTGTTATTTTGCAGAAACTACAAATCAGTCCTAAAAAATTCAGTCTTAAAAAGTGGAAATATGAAGCTTTAACAAGAAGCCCAAAAACTGGGATCATGTACGCTTGTTTTCCATTAAAAACTGACTTAAGTTACATAGAAAAAAAAATAAATAAAGAGTTTGATATCCTCATTTTTTTCAGAAGAGGAATATCAATACTTAAAACCTTTTAAAAGAAAGTAGTTGTATGTTTTGATTCCATTAAATAGTTTTTATAGGGAATGAAAAATAAGGAGCCCCCCCCCCCCAACTCCCATTAATGAAGGTTGAAATTTCCCAACACAAGACTGCAGCTAATCAGCAAGCCTAGTAAGCAAAATTGTAAGCCAATTGTACGCCAATTGTTGCTCTGCAAATGTTGAAAGGCTTCAACTCCGCACATGAATTAGAAGTCTGAGGCAGACAAAAATATTTGAGCTAGTTAACACAAGTTTAACTTTAACAAGTTAACACGTTTAATAAGTTAAAAGTTAAACTTTAATATTTAACCTACATCATTTCTCCATATAAATTGTCTGGCATTTTCCTTACAGGTCCACGTATACTTGCCAGCTTAACCAAACTGCCCATTGTATTAGCGGAGTAGTCTTTCGTCTGTTGATACATGGTGTGATACGTAGGAACTGTATGTAACAATTAAGTTTCCCTATCCAGAGTTAACATACAGAAGTTAAAAGCGACGTTAAACTCGATTCCCTTTTATATAAACGTTTAATGATGACTAGCGGAGTCGCTCGCTTCGCTCGCTCATTCCGCGTCGTCTCAGTCACTTCCCCCCCCCCCCATTAAGTTGCCGTTCGGTTGGTAGATGGCATCGTATGTTCGCGCTACTGGACGTTGCGTTCTGGGCGCTGCAGATGCAGATGACTGCTTCGTATGTCCTGCTTGCTGCTGCTGCTTGGCTGCCTTGTGGATTTTGTGTAATTATATATATAGATGCATATAAAAATTCTTTGGTGCATTCTTGAAAATCACATTTCCACGTAAACTCTTAATTAGAATGTGTCTGATGCAACTAAATTATCAAATTTTTCTTCACCATTACTTTTGAACTACCTTCAGAGGGGAAAAACAAGTAGTTCTGCTCATTATACTGATTTCTAAGTATTTCTTACAAGCCAACCCACCAATGCTTTTGTAACGCAATTAATGTAGTTGGGCTTTGCACAATATTGTACCAAAACCTAAAAGAGCTAGATTACACATTACATACTTTAGATCTCCTTCCAGATGGAACAACAAACGGTAAATCAGTACACTATTATAGTTAACACAGACTTCAACTGGCAATACCCAGTCTACAAATAATAGAGTGGCAAAGACCTTCAACGGCCATGTATAAAACATATAGAAATTGCGTATCCACTGCAAGAGTTAACATATAGAAGTGGAAAGCGACGTTAGACCCAATTGATCTTTTCTTTATAAACACTTTTAAAGATGTGTATAAAAATTCTCTGGTATATTCTTGAAAACCACATTTTCAAGTAAACTTGTGTTGCATTTCATAATGCTTAATTGTAAAGTGAAATCTGATGCAACTAAACTTTTGATCTTCAGGGGAAAGAACCAGTAGTTCTGCTCACAATACTGATTTTTAGCATTTTTTAAGTATACAACATTGCATAAATTTGACACCTTATTGAAATAAATTGGTTCTTTCAGCTTCATCACTTGAGTTGCCACACTGTAGATAGCTACCCACTGATTTGACTATTATTTTACAATTGGTAAATAATTGTTTTACACATTTCTCATTTACAAAAGTGATAATGGTGCATTATTCTTGCTGGGTACTACAAGACTCATCATAAGTACAGTTCACTTGGTGACTTAACTTGCAATGCAAAATGGCACCAAACCATAAGAACCCAGACACGTTGTTGTGGTAGATGACAGAAAACAGTTGTATTTAACTTCTGTTTAAGAATTGTTCCATAATTAAAAATGTATTTCTTTTGTGTCCAGAGCTTCAGTAAAGGAACTGTGTTGCCTTTTACGTTCCCATCTATTTACAGCTTTCCAAAATCAGTAATTCCGTCAGTACTTCTGAAACCATCTTTTCATCTGTAACAAAGATAGTAGCCAATTATTAAAGCTAAAATAATATTCAGTGTATCACCTTTGCCAGATGAACTGCTGTAGAACTATTAGAACTTCACCTCAACTGTCCTTCACGAGGCAAGTCTTTTTACTTAATACTAATACATACCATCGTCAAACGATATGACTTCACAAATTCTCGACTCTGCCTCATCTGAGGAAAGAAGATGCCTCAATTCACTGGCAAAGTCGTCACGAATTTCGCCCATAACTGTTGCATCCACAGAATGGTTGGAAACTTCAGTCATTTTATGTAATTGGCGAATAGGGGTAGCATATTGTGGAATACAATACTGGATTTGCTGCAAAAAAAAATGTGCGAGATAAACAATAACAAATTATTATAAACTTGAGCTAAATTGGTAGTTTAAATGGGGAAAATGGTAAATGGAATGCCCTGTCACTGCAGCTTGCAAAACTGCATGCAAGGTCACCACATTGGGAAAAGCCACACCAATAAATTGTACTATACTTGCTATTATTATTTCTTACTTATAGTGCCAGGAACTTGTCACTATTTCAATTACACGTCACTAGCTTTAGAGGAAGCCAATCGGTCATTACTGGTTCTTTTTGGTAATTAAAAAAAATTAAAAGGAATCCACTTATTTCTATTCCTCTTGACAGGTAACGCAAAACCAAAAGTCAGCACAAAATTCGGGAAAACTTGGCAATCTGGGCGATTTTTCAGTGAATTATGAGCGAGACTGTCAACATATTCAGGCTTCTAGAACACTACAATCGTTTACAACAGACAATTATTACATCATTGGCATGATGAGAAATATGTGAAGTAGAATATTGATCTGTAAATATTGTAATTTATGTACTTCTCATTATGCCCATCATCATGTAGTAATTGTTTATGAATGATTGTAGTGTTCGAGCAGCCTAAAGAAGGTGACGGGTTCATTCCAGATTACACCGAAAATATGCCCCGAGTGCTAAGTTCTTCCTGAATTTTGTACGGACTTTTGGTTTTAAATTACCTGTTAATGTAAGGTCTAAGAAAAACTAAAGTAGACTTTTTAACCGTGCCCCGAGCTGCACTAAACTTTGGGAGGGGGGGGGGTGATGTTCAACAAGGCTTTACTCCAGGTACGGGTAATTTGACTTATTACAAGAATTAAAAGAAATATCCTACAATGATATGAAAAAAATCTATGGTTCTCAGGTGTGTGCGGATCTGGAAAATTGTGAGGGTCAACCCTTTTTATTTTCCTATCGGTATCGGGAAGATAGCAGCAAGATGTTGTGTTCAGAAACGATTAAAGTCACTATCTTGGTAACTTCTTTTGTCCTCCTTATTACAACGTAAATGTCACTATTTCAACTTATTTTGATCAACGTTGTAACTGTTCTGAGTCCTGCTTTTTGGCTTTCTATGACATACAGCAATAATGCTCACAGAATATTAAACTTAAAACACGCATTTTGTTGACGAAGAATGGGGTCTGACGATTATGACTTACGAGTAATTCCTTGAGAATTACAATTTTTTGAGCAGCAAACCGCTGTGGTTCTACCGTTGCGTTTACACCTTTTACCGCCGACCCGTGTAAGGGAAGTTGGATCCACTTGGACTCTTCCCTTCTAGTTTCTTTGTGACCTCACTTCATAAGCATACACTCCTTCCTTTGCTCTAATCGCCACTTTTAAGCTGAGGCTGTACATTTGTGTAAGAAAGATGGGTGGGCTCCCACGGTAGAACCGCAACGGTCGGACACTAAGTATTACAATTCTCCTACAAAATATTTTGTAATTAGTAACTTACTTGTAGAACTACCAATTCTCTTTTGCATCCTCCTTAGCAGTTCTATCGGACAGACTGATTGTTAGCACGTGACCCCCCCCCGGGCCCATACTCCACTTAAAGGTGACAACCTTAACAACTCAAGAACTCCATCCTAGGCAGCAACCTGTATCTGCATCCAGCATCATCACAAGCCAGCCTATAAAAAGGACAGCTTTGAAACAATGCCTCTCACACCTGGTGCACTAGCTCCAAGGATACTTTTACTCAGCAGTCCCCACGTGTCATACCCCCTAATAGCAAAGAGTATAGAGTACCTGGGGGCAGACAATTGCTGCCCTATGGCCACTGAAAGGCACCAGCATAACACCACTGGCGACAAATGTACCTAACAAGACCGCAGACATTCACAAGGTCGACGCCAACATTAAAAGTGGTGATTAGCATAACTAAGGTAGAGAGCATGGTTACCGGAAGTGAGGTCAGAGCGAAAGTAGGTGAAAGTCCAAATGGATTTAAACTCTTCCCCTAAAAAGCATATACCCAACGGTAGAACTGCTAGGTAGAAAGCAAAAGAGAATTAATTGTCTTGAAATCAAACATGTAACGCGCATTACCCACATGATCTGATTAACAGGAAATTAATAATCGTCCTTACGTTAGGGCCTTTGACTTTGTAGACAGTTAGTCCATACGGACGCCCAATGGTTGTTCCAGCGTTTTGCACAATGGGTTTCAGGGGTGAGACGTTTTCAATGTCATAGTCATCATCATTTAATGCAGCTTTGACAACACAAGATTTTGGGACTAGAATGATGAGCTTGGAGTAGAGCTGGAATTTGTGCAATTCTTGCCATTCTTTCATGTTTTTCGGCAACTCTGAAACAATGTACTTCCATACATCTATGAAATGTTTCCATAAAACTAGACACATCTACCAATACAACAACAAAATTATTACATTTGTTACATTTCCCCAGCATATAGATCATGGGTGAATTTCATAGGGTTCGATATCATTAGAGTTGTTTGAAAGCCAAAATAATGGTTCGTCACTTGATACACTCCAGTCCTGTGGCATTCATTACCATTGTACTGTCAGTGAACAAACAAGGTCCAGCAGCTTGTACTTCATCAGTAGTGAAGTCCAGGGTGTATGGAATTTCTTTCCGACACCTCATTTAGCGGCCCAAAAATTGTCCAATTTCAATTCAACTACCACACCAGAGACTGAAATGTTCAACTATTGTACAAAACAAACACTCTGATGATGTTAGAGTGGATAGCAAAGAAAGATTTTGGAGGCAATTTAATGCCCTAACAATAGACGAAGTTCAGGTGGGGAAAAAAAACCAAATCTGACACTTTTCTCAGTGCTGGATGTTCACACAGTACTACTAAACTGTTCTACTGGAAATCCTAAACTTCTTGAAGTGGTCTACGTTCTTGTAATTTTTCTGCAGCTTCATTCACCTTCGTGCAGTGTCGTTACACATTAATAAGATAAGGCTTCTTTAAAACACATACCTCCAAAAATTCGCCTCAGATAATTGAAATAAAACCAGTTTGCCAGTCCCACTCCAAAGTTGTCATAATTCCAACGATAATAATTGGAAACATTCACTAGAGAAGTAGTTTTGCTCTGAAACAAGTAAAACCATACTACTCTATACAATCAGAGAATAGACAAGTTGACATATTTGCAACCTAATGACATTCTTGGTTACGGTAGTTTCGTGGTTATTTGTGTAGCTGTGCACAAAGTTAGATAAATGCAACAATTCTATTTATATTAAAAATATGAGCAAATTTTGGCTGAAATGTTCTATCGGTTTATGAAAATAATTTGGACAGGAATTGCTATGCTGCAGCTAAAGTAGATATTTGTGTTCGACCAATGTTAAATAGAAGTCAGGGTGTGAGGAACTAGAAATACTTTCCCAAGATGACCTCTTCCCTGGAATTCCATTTTGTGAAGTCTGCACCAAAAGCATCCTGCAGGGACCTTAATATTAAGCTCTATAGGCTCACAACCAGTCCTGTAACCCTGTTACTAGATTATGGAAGATTTTCCCTACACAAAGCCCGCATCAAGCTAACGGTTCCGCATTTTGAAGCGGCAGAGTGTGCTGTGCAGGTTAAAGTGACAACGCTGTATTACAGGAAAGCTTACAAGAATCTGCCAACAAAAAAGTGTTGTTCTGTAAAGCAGCCTGCGTTACATTTACTGCGGAATGCTAAAACTCCTAGCTACGTAGCAGCCTACAGCCTACTTAATTTCCCTGCTCAGCAGTTCTATTCTGCAAATGCCTTCGGCTACAGGTAGTTGTAAGAAAAACAATGCGGTATCCCATGGTCACGCCCAGCAGAAAACCCAACACATTAACAGTGTGATGGGAAAATCACAGACATCAGTCTTAAAAAAAAAAAAAATTCAAACAAGGTGCCTGGCTCTACAGTGTGCTTTAACCCCTTTTATTTTTATATCTGCAGTCTACCTCCATAAAAAGGAGCCGAACCTGGACGGGACTCAAAAGACTAACTTCAAAGAGCTTCTTAAGACATACGATTCTACTACAACAGCCAAGGCTGTCTCTAGCATCTGCTTCATAAGTAAACCTACCATTATTGGCATCTTACCATTGTTAGCCATCTCGTGCTGCGTTTGGACGCTGTTCAAATGCTTCAACATTTGTCTTGTCTCGTCCAAACCAAGGAAGGGGTTAAACTGGGTGTAGGCTGTAACCAAGATTCTACCTTAGAAACTCATTCACACTGTTCTGGTTTATCTATCCATCTAGTTAGTGACTTATCCGGATGTGGGGGTAGGTAATCAAATTTATTTAGTCAAACACTGAGCAAGCAACGGTGATGTGTCGCTAATTGTAAGAGGAGATATACTCTCGCACATGTAGTTAATGAAGTGAGGTCCGGCTTCAGCTGCTTTACTGTCAAAGCAGTCAACACACACAGATGCACTGTTGCCTAACGTAACTTGAAGTTCAAATGGAATAAGAGCTGAATCAGGGCTTAGGAGGGGCTTGACATTCAACAGTAACATTAATTTCTCCATAAACAGACACAAACTCAAAACTTACTTCATCTTTTTTTCCTTTCAGAATACGGATTTCTTTTGCAATGGTTTCATCGGTACCTACGATAAATACATTTTTTGAAATTGTGGTATTTCCTTCTTTAGTAACCATGAACAACTTACATTTTATTGCATGTCAGAACATTTGCTCTATTGCCAGCGAGCAGAAAATCGTCTGAACCATAAAAGCCTAGAAAATGGTTTGTCTGTACATAACAGTTGACGAAACCGTTTAAGTAGGAGTAACCAATTTCAAGGCTCTTTGCACAGTAGACTCAAAATTGCCATTTAAATTCCATTTTTTTGACCGATGTCAATGTTGGCACTACTGTGTTCTATAGTTTGCAGTACGAAGCTAAACCCCTCCCCAAATGGAAAGGAAGAATGAAAAATACATAAACTGACAGCCAGTGGAACTTTTCTCAGTTGTCCCTTCTGGCAAAAATTGTATGCACTGCACAGCATCTCTCTCTTTCTGTCTCCAGTCTAATCCGAGAGGAACATCGTTCACAGAAGTGGATTCGGCTAATAAATTATTTCTATGTATTTAATATTATGCCAAAATTGATATTACTGTTATGGCAGTAACCTCATACCAAACAAAGTAGACAGACAAAATTCAGGGCCATTTCAAGGAGCCAACAATATAATTCTAATTTTCAAGGTTTTTTTCAAACCTTGAATTTTCGATTTTCAAATTTAATGCTTTTCAAGGAATTCAAGGCCATGTATGAACCCCGATATCTACAACAAGTACAGAAGCGGACACCAAATTTAAAGTTTTTTTGCTGTAAAAGCTGCAGTTCCTTTTATGTGCAAAACTTGCCTCATTTGAATTATGTTCAGCTTAGAAACGTGCTCCAATAATGCAGAATCTACAGGCAATGTTTGCACAAACAATGGAATCTACAAGGAACATTCAGTATGTAAGCAGAATTCAGTGCAATACTTGAAATGTTCAAAATATCGATGTCTACTACTGTACACCCATCCTTCTTTCCTAATAGGATCTTCAAGATATATTATATTATATGAATACACTTATATCACCTTCAAGAATGTTTCTACAACAGTTCACTTAAATTTTTGAGGAAGAAAACACCGTTCCTCTTCTTCAGAAGACCACACCACAGCAGATAAAGTTCGTTCGATGTGCGCTTGCTCCACGTTGCACTTTAAATCTTCGCGCACGTGCTGCCGACCACTGATCTGTAAGTTATTCACTAGAGGGCCGCTCGACGACTGCAGTCAAATTCTATTTCGTGTCTAGTTTGTCACATTGTCCCATTGCCTCTAATTGCCGAACTAGATACGAAGTGGAATTTGATTGCAGTCGTCGAGCGGCCCTCTAGTGAATAACTTTAAGATCAGTGGTCGGCAGCACATGTGCGAAGATTTAAAGTGCAACATGGAGTAAGCGCACATCGAACGAACTTTCTCTGCTGTGGTGTGGTCTTCTGACTCTGAAGAAGAGGAACGGTGTTTTCTTCCTCGAAAATTTAAGTGAACTGTTGTAGAAACATTCTTGAAGGTGATATAAGTGTATTCATATAATTTAATATGTCTGAATATTATCACTGTCAATGCCGTTTACCGGTTTTTGCATCTTCAAGATATTTAAAAGAGTGCTCTGCAATCAATAAATTTACATTTCATCAGTCATTATTCTTGTTTTTTTACAAAATAATGATAAAAAAAAAAGCACTCAAGAGAAGAGTTCTTCTGTTTGGAATTCATCATTACAAAACCGACACATTTTATCCTCAACAAATTGATGAACCAGGTGTGGGATTCGTTTGCAAGGAGTTTTAGCTGCCATAAACCATTTCTTCAGTTGTCATGAAGAAATGTTAAAACTTGTCAGGGCCATATCCAACCCGAAGCATTCACAGCAGCCGCTGTGGGTAAAAATTTGATAAATTTGGTGAAGAGAACTTAGTTGATGTGCAGCAGTTAGTTAGATAGTCTACACCGATATCAACTTTACCTATCTGATATCAAACCGATTTAAAAAATTTTGAAAGTGTTGGATGTTTCCAAAAGTATCCCCAATTTTTCATCAACGATGTAGTTTTTCAAAGTCCAATAGTTATTAAAATAAAAAAATTGTTAAATAGTAATTAACAGTTAAAAATAGCTAGGAATAATCTCGATGATCTCCTGAGCAAAACGCTGCGAACCGCATGTCATAATCACGAACGGTTCCGGAGTTATCCATATTTCAGTGAAGTTGCCGATAGCGGTACCTACCACAAATATTGGCAACTGATCCGCTCCAGTACAAGTATCGGTGCAGCCTTACTGGTACTACTATTGTAAAATATTTCTCTGCTTGTTAGCACACAGAATCTATACAAGCCTGTTGTAGACTCTGAAATATTATACACGCTTGTACTGTATATTCTGTGACACCAATCACCAGTACGGAAAGGTGAGGAGTAGCTTGTACTTAAATTTGTATTGTTTACTAACTTGTATACCAAATTACCACGTCTAATAAATACGCTGGAATAGTTTGAACACTGTGTTTTCACTGTATTTACAAGTCTTCTTAAAGGAATACTAAACCCTCCAACTTTGAATTTTTGTATTGTTAGTTTAGATGTTGGAATTAATATTAAGAGGCATCCGGTGTCAATAGGTATTAGTGCTAGGGATCGGACGAATATTTGAATCGAACATATTTCATTCGAATATTCGCAAAAAAAATTCCTGCGCAAGTTTTTATTTTTTATTTTTGAATTGGGTTTTAAGATTTCTTGTGGGCTTCTCGAGTCCCAGGCAGTCCACACAAGGCTTTCTTTCCTTGCCCCTACCCCCATAACCTATATGTAGTGGTAATGATCCATGCGTTTTGGATTGCTCACTTGCAAAAGGAGGGAGGGGAGAGGATTGAAATTACGGATGGACACAGCAGTTCTCCCTAAAACATTTAAGAACTAAAGAATGGGAAAGTTAACCAGGGCCAAGGTAGCTAGCTGAGGGTAACTTTAACTTCAATATCGTAAGTGAAAGGGAAAGACACAGTGGTGAAGTACTGTCATTCTGTACTGCAGTCGGTAATTCATATTTTTTGGGGGTTGTTTTATGTATGCCTTCCAATTTGCCTTGCCTAGTAGATTAAATTAAACTTACCTTGCATTGTCAATAGACTAAATTACAAACAAAAACGTCAGGTTTGCCGTAAAAAGGGGTTATACGATTGAATTTTCACTTGTTAAAATGTACACGGATTAAAATTGATCATTTTCAATTGAAATAATAAAATGTACAATTGAGAAAATTGCATGTTTAAGTGCTGTTGTGCTTTACGTTTTAAATATATGATTCGTAAAGCACAACAGCACTTAAACAGATGCAATTTTCTTAATTGTACATTTTATTATTTCAATTGAAAATGATCAATTTTTATCCCCGTACATTTTAACAAGTGATAATTCAATCATATAACCCCTTTTTACGGCAAACCTGATGTTTTTGTTTGTAATCCGTGTACCTTTTTTACGGATGGCGTCATGCAACAAAGGTTTATGCATGCTGTTGATTGTTGCTGGCCAGTTTGAAACAATTCAAGTCAGCTTTGAAAGCCTGAATATGCGAAATAAATACACAATTCTATCGTTTTTAGCTGCCAATTAACCTCGAAATTAACAAGGCAGCTTAGTTTGGTTTAAAAATATATGTTTTTAGCTGAAAACTAATTCTTTCATTTTCCCGTTCAACGATCGACTTTTTAGCAAAGACATAACACGTGCACGAAGAATGAATGTGGATTTTGTGAGTGGCATTGTTCCCGAAATACAATGGTTAAAACAATGTAAAACAATCAAAATGATCGTTTAGGGTCCCGTAACTGCGGAATGGATGGACCAATGGAAAAAGTGGTCCATGTAAGGTTGAAGCCCAGGGAAATTTCTGGCTCAGGTCATGTTTCAGATTTTAGGTAGGTGCAGTAGTTTTTTCGGAAACCGTGTCAGCCAAGAAGAAGAACAAGAACAACAACAAGTGAACAGTTTTCAAATTTACGTGTGGTTTCCTACGTTTACTCTTGCACGGTATTGCATAAAAGTTGGTGTAAAGTTTGTAAAAGTTGCTATCTACTATCTGGCCAAGTTTGGTCGAAATATATTGAATAGAAACGGAGAAATTAATAGTTTCAGTTTTGCTGGAGAGACGACTTCAATCATATATATACACGGCGATATACACACCACTACCAGTCAAAATTCTACTCCAACCGTCTGCTGAGAAGACGGTTGGAGTAGAATCTTGACTGGTAGTGGTGCGTGCACGTCTCACATCCGTAGCCTGACGAAGAAAACCCATTAAGAGGTTTTCGAAAATTCGCTAGTTTGAAGAAAAACTGGAATTTTTGGTGTTGCGTATGTCACAGTAAGTCAACAAAACTAAGTTATTTTCAAAAAAGGATTTTTTTTGAGGGAGGCCCTATTCTTCCAACCCCTAGTCAGTGCTTACGCTAGACGACGCATGCTTAGCACGCAAATCAAACGGTGTGATGCCATCTTTCTTGCCACAATCCACAGCCGGTGTGTGACCTACTCTAGCACTTGTGCCAGAAAAACAACGGCTTCACCGGAGACTTGCGCAGCACAGCAGGAAGGATACGACCATACTCCAACTGCCTCTAAGAAAGTTAGAGGTGCCCCAACTGCCTCTAGATCACAACCCTACACGACGCGAGCTCTCGCTGCTTCTCGTTGGGATAGGAGACTTAACAGACACTTAATTTTTATTTATTTCGACTAGGGCTGGTACTTTCCGGTTTTTTAGTTATACGTTCAACCTTTTTTTTTTGTTGCATTTTCGGATTTAAATTGAAAGAAAGTTAACGTTCATAAATATTGTTTCTAGTTTCTACAAGATAGCTTAGGCCTATTTACGAGAACGTAAGCCAAACACAAAACAACAAAATTTAACACGTTTTCATTAATGTTCCGTTCATTTCAAATTATGAACCAAAAAAACAGCATGTTTGCGTTTTCGGGCGCTTCATGGTGCAATGACGAAATGATGTCAGCAACTAACTACAACTCACCCACCGTTTTCTTAATTGGTTTGTGCATGAATAAATAAGAGAACCTGTCGGCGTTGGTCGCATAGTAGCGTAGTGTTTGCTATCACGGCCAACTCCCAGCAGGTTCTCTTTCGGGCGATTGTTTCAAAGAAAGTTAGCAGCTTCGATGGGGCAACAGGCCCACGTGGATTATTTGTAAGTGGGCCCCACCACCCCTCCAACACAACGGTTTTCTACTTTCACTGATTATGAGTGTTTGAATTAGTAGGCCTAAACGATGCCACTTGGATATTTTTGCCTCGTTCACCACGGGATTTGAATGGTGCCCGCAGCAAACGTTTTTCGGATTTGGGTTTTATAATCTGTGTAACTGAACGTGGAACGGTTTCTGGTTAACGGTGTAACCGATCCCAGCCCTAATAATTTCAATACATCTATCTAGGCAAGTGAGATTTTGTAGACTTTTAAAAGGATTTTTAGGGTCTTAGCTAACATTAAAAATATTGAATAAGTGATGGTTTAGTAATCCTTTAAGTGAGTGACGTTCGTTTCATCTGTATACAAGTCAGAATTGGTAGGTTTTATGAATGGAAAGTTATTTTGCTCTATGTACCTCCAACATTCAAAAGCTCATACTTTCCTCGACAGTTTCTGTCTTGATACAACAGATACTCGAGTACTTCCACAAATTGCTCCCGAATGATTTCTTGTAGCGGTTCTGTCAGCCCGGTTCTTTTAAACTCCTTGCACATGGTATCCAAGGTGAACAAACACTGAGCTAGCTCTGGGATGAAGTAAATTTTCTGGAATAGACAAACCATACACAAATATTACAGATCAAGTCATCATTATCACACAGTCAGGATCATAGCGATGCTAATTCCTGTCAACCATCGTAAGCATCTGTTGCAAATGGTGGACAGGGAGCATACGCACACACCTTCAATCACTTCTTAAATTACAAAACACTAGGCCTAAGGGATAACACTTTTGTTCAAGAAAAGTGTAACCCTCATTGAAGATGCCAAAAAAATATGAAGGAAGCAAGAAGGATAAAGCATGGAAAAAGTCTGTGCTACCAAAATCTTAAAAAGATATAAATCGACATAAATTACACATTCTACTAGACTTATCTTCCTGGAAGGAGAATACGAATTCTATGAGGGTGGGGGGCACCTGTCTTCCTCATCACTAACCCATGCCAGCGAATCAAGGATCACTTGCAAATTCCAACTGACATTCGGGTGTGGCAGTGGTGGATTGGGATTGAAGAATGCTCGAAGCAGTTTCTTTATTACTGCGTATTACCACGAGCTCCTCCTACTGGCTGTATGCTAGCACACAATGTAAATTGCAGTGTGTTCATTCTGCTGTAGGAGAGGCTCCGAGCCTGGACTTCATGACGTACGAAGTTAGCAACCAATCCGAAGGATGGTGCAACCGAATTAACCCATTTACCCATACACCATCTTAGCCAGAAGCCTTTGCTGTTCTAGGTCTGACTGACCCTTGCAAAAAACGGCCTGCACTTCTGCAAAAATGCCTACTACTTGGAGATCAATGTTGACATCGGCCAAGCACTCAACGAAGAGAGATTGGGCAGTGGTCTGTTCACATGACCTGGCAAACTCATTATCACTCCTGGTGCGTCCAACCAAATTGGTGTCATGAACAGCAGACCCAAGATCTGGGGGAACCACCCAGGGGCAATCGATATCACCTGCTCGTGCAGTCCTCTACAAATTTCCGCAAACCTGCTGTAGGGGTGGTGGAAACACATAGGCAGAAGGCATTGACAGCTTCTGATCTTTCGTCTGGAATCAGAGTGCAGTAAGGGATCAACTTCCCGCCCGCTGCGTGGCGAACAGATCGATGTTCGTGCAAAAAAGCATTTGTGTCAGATGTTTTAACACAACAGGTTCTAAATCCCAGTCTGGCCCTGCCTCTGAGAAATGGCGCTAACGGATACATCCGAAATGCCTAGGGAATGCCGAGCTGTCATGGTCAGGTCCTGTAGCATTGACAAAATCCCTATCTGAATAGCTAGGCGACAGACTTGTGTAGGCAAACACACTTCTAGAATATGTTCCTCCCTGCCGATTGATGGATGCTACTGCTGTTGCGTTTTCAAATCGGAGCAGCTACACACGTGTGATTTTTGCTGTATTGCGAAGCGCTACAACCCCAGAAAAGCGGCTTTTCGCTCGAGCACATTTATGTGCTATTCTCGCTCCAACGGATTCAGCCTGCACACCGTGCCCATTTAGAGAAGGTCGCATCCGATGTAATGGTTAAATGATTGAATTGGTCTACCATGTTGAGCCACCATGCGAGGTTTGGTTAGGATTGGTCCCGTTTTTTTACCTTTGCAGACCCGGGCAGAATAGCTTGAGGTTCTTTAAAAGTGCAATCTGCAAGACACGATACTGCAATGCTGTGTATCGCACCGTCAGCCTTAGGTTCACCATCTGATCTAGTACTCAAGCCAACTAACGAAACGCCGTTCGTCGGGTGTTCAACAAGCCTGCACACATTCCACTATCAACCATACTTTCTATTCGGGTGCAAACACCATCATCAATTGTGAGTCGATAATAGCCGCCAGATGTAGAATGCGTTGACATGGTATCAGTGATGACTTCCCTATATCCAGAAAAAAGGATGGTAATGAACGTTTTCGTTCAGCAACTAAAACTGAAAACCCTGGTATTTTATGTTTTTATTGCACACGAAAATATACATTACCTGCTTTGCCTTACTTAGCAGACCTCGTCAACATGGCGGTGGGGCCAAGGTTAACGATCACGCATGCTACTAGTAGGCGGCCCCAGAATCAACTGACCCCGTGAACCGTAAATCATTTATTAACGTAGTAGACAGGAAACTTGGGTAGAAATCTGTGGTCGTGGAGCCGCAGGCGACAGACAACCTCATGCAGGGGAACCATAGGCCAGATAGTCTGGAGGCGGGCGCGAGCGCCGAGGACACCGTGGAGTAATATCCAAACAAAAGCGGGTATGCAAGCATGGGAAAACGGACATCGATGGTAAAGGCCCAAAGGTGTAATTGACAGAAAGTACGGTACCCCAGAAGAGGAAAAGACGTGGCTGAGACCGAAGGGAGAATAGATGTATTTACGTGCTCTGGGCGCGAGGAAGGAAAACCAAACCAAGAAAAGATAGTTTAAATTCCTCAAGGAGATGAACAGGACCTGGAGGCTGTAAGGCGTGGAATCTTCAAGGACGGGGAGAAGATGCTGCAGTCGGTCAGGGCCTGCAAGGCGTACAAGAAGGGGGTTACTCAAGATAATGTAGAGAGACTGTGTGACCGTGAAGGCGGTAGTATGCAGAAGGTAGACAATACTGAAGCATACTCCGAGCCGATAAAAGACAATTCCATGAAGCGTCAGGAAAAATGTGAGGAGCCAGTAGAAGATATTGCAGTCGGTCAAGGACCACAAGGCGCACAAGAAAATGTCACTCAATAGATAATGCAGAGGGACCGTGCGACTGTGGCGGCGGTAGCATGTAGAAGGTAGATATTACCAATGACGAGACAGTGAGGAACCAGAACTGCAGTGGCAGAGACAGGAGACCGCAAGGAGTCGGTAATCTATGGTGCCACGGACAGTAGGATCCTGTCACCAACTAGCGTAGATTCGCAATAGGAGGAAGACCAAAGTGGATCGTGGCATTGGTTACCCAATGCGCTCGTAATGGCAATAGTGGAAGGGAGATCATGGATGTGCTTCTAAGTCGGGAGCAACACACAGGTTGGGATTGGTCCCGTTTTTTTTACCTTTGCAGACCCTGGAAAAAGAGATTTGTGGTTCTTTAAAAGTGCAATCTGCAAGGCACGATACTGCAATGCTGTGTATCGCACCTTCAGCCTTAGGTTCACCATCTGACCCAGTACTCATGTTAACTAACGAAAAGCTGTTCGTCGGGTGTTGAACAAGCCTGCACACATTCCACTTATCAACCACACTTTCTATTCGGGTGCAAACACCATCATCAATCGTGAGTTGATAATTGCCGCCAGATGTAGAATGCGTTGACATGGTATCAGTGACGACTTCCATATATCCAGAGAAAATACGAGGGACTCCAATGTCTGTTGAGTCCACCTCAAGTCCTGGTCTAGACGCCCTGCTGCCTGATTCATAAAATAATGCCGTTGATATAGGCACGACGCTGCACACTTGAAGCCTCAAATGCACTATCATAGGAAGCAGGAGTTTGGTAAATGTTAGAGGAGCATTCGATAGCCAAAACGGTAGATATTGGAATGCGCAGGTTTTCCCCACCACACAAATGCCAAATCCCCTCCGATTGGGTACTGGTGAATTGGAATCTCGTGGTTAGCGCAGCCAACCACAAGATTGAGACCATGAAACAATTGTGGCTGACTGCCGACAAGATATCGGGTAAGGATTCTATCCGAAACTTTACTTTGCGTAGGCATCAATTAAGCATTTTTCAAGTTGTGGACCACCCGTTCCTGTCCATTATTCTTGGAGACAAAAAAAATTGGGGATTACATTTTACATCCGACTCTGGTATTGGAGCTCCTGTGGCTATCGGACAGTGGATCTTGTCACTCCATACCCAACAAGACTCTGGCTGAAGAACTGGCCTACCCTTCTTTGGCCTTCTCTGAAATAAATGTGATAGCCATTTGCTGTCGCTATTGCCTAAGGCCGAGCTCCTACTGCCTTCCATGCATCTACAGAATGAACACTTCCTAACTTTTTTTATGAAAGGACTTCCTGTACTGCTGTTTGCCGTTGCCCTGTCTTCATTTGAAGTATCTGGAAGGCTGATTGCCTTGCTCGGCACCCTGGCCAGAGCTGCTTTGGAGAAAGGGCCGAAAGACCTTCTTGGGGGCAATAGCCACTTGGTATGTTTGCCTTTGCAGGGGTGCTGCCGGGAGTACCAGCTTTTATCACATTTTTGTCACATTCCCACTCCTTGTTTTTTCACATATTTCGCATGCTTGCTTTTCATTTTTTCACATACCTACTTTTCATTTTACTATCATTATTTCTTCATTTTCACATATCATAAGACCAGTTTCACAATTCTTTAATCAAAAATATTCTTTTCCAGTAACATTGTAATTTCTCTGTGAAATTACAGGGAGCGAAAGCCAATTCAAAGCGACTCCGCCCATAAACCAACCAATTTTTTTTGTGTGTGTGTTCTAACCGCAGACATGCCTACGTAATTCCGGGCCCAAAATTAGGGCAGATAATTTGATTGTTTTTACTTCGTTTGTGTGTTTTGCCTTTTTTTCATACCAGCACTTGTATTTTTCAGATTTCTCACGTATTTTTTGGCCATTTGCAAATATTTTCACATCGGCAGCATCCCCGCTTTGTATGTGGAACTAACTTGAGTACACTCCCTCCAATAGTTGTACCGTTGAGTTTCAGCCAGTGTTAGGGTCACAGACCGTTGATGTCCAAATGCTCAAAGCCATGTCATGCCTAGCCTGTAGTAGTGCATCCGAAGGTTGGGTCTCATATAGCTCACTTAAAATGTCCTATGCGTGTAGCACAGGAGGAATACTGGTGACCTTAAGTGACCTTGCTTCCATATTCTAGGGGAAAAAATTATTCCTCCCACACGATATTTGTTTTGGAAAATGATTAGGCGCAAACATCATCCACCGAAAATTCTTCCCTTAATTTCTCCCACTCCTTGCAAGAGAGCGATCATCCCGGTGTTTTATCCACCATTCTACAGTAGCCGAGCATACCTGCAATTTTGCTGGCTGCTTGCTGCAAGAAGGAAGATCAGCCAAACCCGAGTTACTTTATTATCAACAATTGATGTAAGATTTTTGTCGTTTTCCGTCGAGGTTACCTGCTTTTGTTTTGAGGATGACGAACAATGCCGGTCACCCACACTGGATTTGTGGTTATTTGTAGTACTTTTAGAAGTGTTCCTAAAAGATCCTCCATTGTTGGGTGCTGAAACATGCTTATCAATTTTCAACAACTCGAGATAATTGCACGAACCCATATTCAAAAACTGAATAGCAAACGAGAGATGCAAGTAACCTGTCCGGCTCACGGAAGAAGAATGGTGGCGTGAAGGTAGGGCCACGTTCGAAGATGAGATTGCAACATTCCAATATAAAAACCCTTGTAATTGCGTGAGTGACTTGCTTCGCAGGTGGATCAATCCTACGAGTAGAAAGGTCCCCCGGGCCAGAAATATAATTGCGTTATTTTTAGTGAACGATTTTCGCTGATGGCTTATTTCCAATTTACCTTAACAGACAAATCAACAAATGCAATATGAATGAAAATTATTTTCTTGAGGCCACACAAGTGCATGCATCTTGACTAGAACGGGCGGGATAAAAATACATTCTGTTGATATACCACATCGTAGCAAGCACAGAGAATTTTTTTTCCTTAAAGTGTGTGGCAGCGCTATAAATGATTAACGGCACATAAATCTCTCCGTCCTGGCCGCTTTACTCATACGTCAACTGCGCTAAATTATAGTTCACACGACCGTGGCACGCATTGCTCTGTGAAACAAGCATGACGTCACATCCGACATTAGATCATACTCATTTCGGAGCTGCGCCATGCAACACATCGTACAAATACTAAAAGGTAAATAAACACTGGCGCAGATGATTGCACGTTATGATCATCAATGTCTCCTCTGTCTGTTGCTGCGGTAAAATACCCACACGTTAGTTTTATTTAAACAAAGTTGACCAAATAAAAGATTCTGGGGTCTTTACTCTGTGTTGATGTCGAAATTTACGTCCTTATCGTTGCCAACTATGTTACGTATATTAATTTATTGGCGATTTCAAGGGGGCATGCTTAGGGACCGGTCATTATGTATCGTTTTTTTTTTTTTGGGGGGGGGGGGGGGGAAAATTTTACACCCCCCCCCTCCTCGGAGAGTAAGTTTACGCCCCCGCGACAGACCTCATTTATTCCCCCAGACCGTTATTTTTTTCCTTGCAGCCTAATTTGTGACTTCCATGTTTTAGTATAATGCGGGAATCAAAAACGGCGTTACTGTACAGAAACAGCTTAAATAAAAGGCATAAAATTGGGCCCGCTTTAAGTGTACCATAAAAAAAGCTTCTCCCGACTGACCCTAGTTGTAATTAAATTGGTACTGCAGCTAAACGTTTTCCCATTAGGCCTTATGTGTACTACGAGAATTTACGTCTGAAACTCAATCCGCAATTTAATTTCTTCTCCGCCTTTGGTTTTGTCCATCACCATGTCAGGATCCCGACACCCCTGCCCCACCCCTTCTTTAATCCTAGTTTCTTGCGGTAAACGTAGGATAAACCTAATTGTTGAGCCAATTCTCGTTTTGTCCTTTCCTTTACAGATTCGGTAGCAAATCTACTTGGTGGAATAGATAAATGCGTTCATCACTCACCATTTCTCCTGATAAGCTCAGAACAAGGTTAACTGGGATTGAAGCTGCGTGCCTCGAGTAATGCAGCTACTATCTCACTTGGCTTTCGCTCGGAAGCGGCAAGTCACGTGACTTGAAGTGCACAAAGAATCACTACGTCACAGACTAGGCGTGTAAACATCGCATGACGTCGCCCTCGAAAGTAGCCCGAGAAGCTTTCTGGCGGGAGTGAGATACTCCTCGGACCGAGCGGTAAAAAAGAACCTGAAACTGGCGTACACGCGCCACATCTGTCCTCTGGATCGTACCCTTAGACGATCAAATAAAAGGTAAATGAATTCATATAAAACTATTTCCGGTAATGTATCAAGGAAAACTTAAAATATACCGGAGGGAGTTATGTGCCTTTAACTTTCTGTTAACATTTTCGCCTGTGCACAGTTATCTTGGCGGCTGCGGTGGTTAATCTTCCTCTGAAAATTAATTAGTCCAAGGCGCCAGGAACATAAAATCAGTAGCCTACAATTTGAACATAATTTTCTGAATAACAATAGCAATAATGTAAAACTGTCAAATAACTTACTTCTGTTCCCTCACGCATCTTGTAAACTGATAAGTGATAGGATCGGTCTACAGTTCCAGCAACATCGTCTGTCACTGGTTCTAAATTTCGGGCATGTTCTATGATCATCTCTTTTGAAGGTTCATATGAGCAAGACATTGGTACTAAAATGATAATCTTTTGAATATCAATATATACACTCTGGCTATCTTCATACACCTGAATTCGGTGCTTCAGTTCTGAAATAATGAACACGAAAATTGATTAGCAGATACTTGACTTAGCATTCAGAACATCGTAACTACAGATTACGACCAACATGAAACCAGAGCGAGGACTAATAACTTTAAATTTCAATGTGCAATCATTCACTCCAATAGGACAAGTGAGCGGTATTGTCATAGTTGCTGGTTGCCCACCTAACGAAAAGATGCGCTATTACTTGACACTACTTCTAATTCTCAAATAAATTAATACAAAAAATGCAACACTCTGTTATACAATCCTTAAATTCAATGAAACAAGAAAAACGTAAAGGTGTAGTAATAACACAAATTACTTCTGTTTTACATGGTTGCAGGCCCCCTTTTAATTGTGTTGGCACCTTATTTTATATTGTAAATTTAGTGTCTTCGTATTTTTAACGAGGGACATTTTGCGTTACCGTTTTCACGCATGCAAGACGATACCCAATTGTAGCTAGTAAGAGTGTGCCCATGGATGAATAAAAGCAGACCTCGCTCTTGGAGACTAAGTTGTCATTCTGGCAAAACGTTTTTACTTCTGCTTCATGTGTTCTGTATTTGGGCCCCGACTCACAGGTTTGTTTGCATGGGAGAATAGAACATCATAACCAACCTGCTATCCACACCTATGATTAGGACCCTTACATCGGTGTAATGTCACGCCTAGATGCAAATCTTTGTTTAGACTTTAGAGTAAATCTACAACAGGTTATGGTTACCAGTGAAGTTTAAACTACGTAGGATATGGTAAGAAAAAACCAAACGGTCAAATTTTGTAAGCAGTGGAAACGGTGGATGTCGGATGCCACTAAATCTTTTCAATTAAGCCTAATCGCTACGCCGCGAACTGAGCGGAGATGTAACAAGACGTTGCAACGTTTTAATCTTTTAACGGTCCGCGAGGTCGGCTGATATTCCTACTTGAACTTTTATGAACTAACAAAATAACAACTGAAGAACGAATTTAAGTTTCCTCAATTGAACTCTGAAAACCATTCTTGGTCAATTCGTGCGAGAGCAGCATTCATCCAGCATAGCATGTGGAAAACCAGGAGCTCGGATTTGCCGCAAAGAAGTGAAGCGATGAAGGAACACAAAACAAGAAGGCTTTGACTTGTATTGTGTTAGTTGTAAACGAAAATTATTTAGGTGATATTGTGGCAGAGCTACAGAAGCATGGAAAAATTTAGAAGAGCTTCACTTTGAGTGAGATTGCTGCGTATTATTTAATTACTACAAGATTTCTTCAACATTAACATGGACATAAATGAAAAAATGACAGACTATCTTGGTCACATTATGGATGTTCCACGAAAATTGTTGGCAAGCAACTACGATTTTACGGACTATGAAATTGCCCTAGTTATGCTAATGGAATTGCAGAGTAATTATAGAGATTTGATTCATAAACCATAAGGAAGATGAATCACTAAATCCAAATGGGTGTTTAAGAAGAAGTTCAACCAGAATGGCAAGCTGGAGCGCTATCAAGCCAGACTTGCTGCAAGAGGCTTTATATACAAGTTCAAGGTATCGACTATCAAGACAGATTCTCTTCAGTGATAATGCTCAAAATGGTGAGAACTTTGATGGTACTAATAGTGGAATTAAAATAGGAAATCCACCAGCTGCACATCACCGCAGCAGACCAAAGTGGCACACTGGAGGAGGAGAAGCACATGGAGAAGCCATCACAATTCACAGACGAAGGAAAAGAGGGGCACAGATGCACATTGAAGAAAAGTATATGTGCGTTGCACCAATCTGAAGAGAATGGACCAGCTGACTAGATCAGCTCGGACGAATCTGGAGCACTGATGCGTCTACTACAACATGAGACAAGTGCTCATTCTTGGAGTTTGTGTGGATGGTAATGTTTTCCTCGTCCCGGAAAATGGACCAACATTTGTGGAGAAAATATTTGAAGAATACCTCATCATTTCGGGCAAAAAACACTAACGCACCACGCCCTACCATTCGCCATCTAACTCCACGGAAAGGACGAATATGATGCTCAAAGGCTGCCTCTGAGCATTCATCCTAGACAATCACAATGGCCAAAGTCTACTGATGCCTGCTCTCCAATAGGCAATGAGGAAGGCCTCTCACATTAGCACCAATGAAATGCCCCATTTCATATTGCACAGGAGAGACCCAAGACACCCCTTAGCTATGATTAGTCTTCCCGGCCCTGAATCGGGCCACTCGGTACAAGACCACATGAGCAGACATAAGGCAATCCTGGACAGAGCAGTAGACCTAGCTGGAGTCCAAGTCGAGGCCGCCAGAAGCACCAAGCAACACAAGAGAAGCAAGCCCTAGTTTAAACTAAAAGGACTTGTCACTGCCACCGACAGCAAGAACGATTAAGAATCGTTAACATTCAAGCTTTACAACCTACTGAGACCCGCAGACGATGGACCTTCGAGCCAACCGCCACCGTGCATTCTAGACTCCGCCACCCTGAGAAGGTTCCACCCAGACAGGGGCACCAGCCCAGACGGCAGAGAGGAAGAAACATCCAATGATACAGTTCATCAGAGGATGACGAGAATAACAAGACCCGGTCTTAAACCCCCGAACGACACCCCTATAAACATGTCCTCCAGAAAGCAGAAGGAAAGACCGAAGGATCGTCACGAGGTGGAATGACCACCCACCTCTCCGACTATTTCTGGCTACTAATGTCAGAACCACCCTGTTCATTAATTTAGAGGAAGAGAACTGGCGTCGGAGGACAATTGAATAGGAAGGCAATATATATAGGCAAATGGTGCCGTGGAGTCAAAGACAAAATCACAGAATATCACCCAAACCGTAGGATGACAAAGTTGAGTCACAATTAAATGATGGTGTTGTTGCCGATTGGAAATGAGTCTCAGTTGAAACTTTGTTGGCTACTACGATTTTGACATTTACGTTGACCGAATACGTGAACCTCGCAATGCATGTCTCCTTTTGCCAACCTTCTGGTGATTGTGCTCGAGTGAGACTAGGAGTAATTGGACAGTAGTGAAGTGTTCACGGACAGCTTCTCAGACAGGAGTTCCTCCGTATTTGATCCACATTCTGGTTTGACATGCCGATGAGGCAAAGTGCCAGCAAGAACAGTGAATAGTAACTCGCAAGGACTAAGACGTAGTATTCAAACTGCGCAAGTGTGAACAACAGGACAGTCGACAAGTTGCAAGTACAAAGCAGTTCAAATGGACTCAAATGGACCTGATGGCAAATACCAGGAAGGAAGGTGACCCTTGCAGCAGGTCATGCTACCTCTAAGGTCTTGAGTAAACCAGTGAGATGAAAATCCTCAAGAGATGGATCTTGCTTACAGCTCGGAGGAAGAAGGTAACGATTTAACGAATGACCTTGATGCCTGCCATATTCAGACCGGAAGCAAACAAAAAGTCAAGAAAACCTGTGAGGTCGGCTACCTATAGATGTCACCATGGGATTAATTTTTGTTTTACTAAAGCAACGAAGCAATTTTCACCACAGTTTTGGTAAAGATTAATAGTGTTGTACTGGTTATTTCTGACAATGTGGCTGGCAACTACAACTTAGAATAGTCAGTGCAGTTGTTGAGATACTAGAGAATAGGCCTAACACTGGCAAGGGCGCACTAGCATTATAGAGTATAGAGCCCCAGCCCCTTAAAGTTAAGAAGTGCATTAAATGGGAAGTTAAGAGGGAGAATATAAACCCACTAACACTAACCGATTTGGCTTGAATAAACTTTCGTTCGTTAACCAAGATAAATCTGTGTGGTCTCCCTTACTTGCATGCCGATTGTGTGATCTTGTTTAATTGCTGAAGTTAAGTTATAGCCGGCCGGTGTAGAGCGTAGATCTCTACACATACTAAATCTGCTATAAATCCCAACTAGAAGGATTTACGCAAGGTTTACAGGAAGTATCTTGATTTGGCTACATCTTTTACGAAGCTGAACTCAAAAGTAAGATCTAACGCAGTCCTCTGTTCCTGGTCTAGATGATTCACACTGCATGAGAATGAACCCCAGTTCGATGAAGAAAGAGTCAGACACGAAGACAGGTGATGTTCGGTTTCTAGGAAAACAAAAGAGGCGCAGACATGGAGTCAAAAAGTTTGTAATAGCCTGTAATCAGGTCGCACACCCAACAGTAAGGGATTCAAATCCAGGGACTGCTTGAAGTGGGAGCACTTTTATCAACAAAGCTAGAGTACAGGTAGTCCCAGACTCTGTACCGTTACGCTTTAGAAGCCAACTGAAGACGGCACACAATTCATGAGAAAGTTCGGTAGCCGATCAATAGCAGAAAGTTTTAAAAACTGATCCACTGGATCATCGTAGAGGTTATAAACCGTCACTGTAGTAAAACTACAACTAATCAGGTGGGACAAAAGTTATGCTGTGCTCAACCTTCACCTAAGTCGGTTGCCACTGCCCAAATGGCGAGGGAAATTCAGTAATTGGCGATTTGATTTTGAGCGCTACTCGCCAAATTGTCATATCTCGTGAACCATAGTAGCTAGAAACCACTGGTTTGCAGCATTGCATGCAGAATTACAAGGGCTATCCAACCAGGCATACAATACTGTTACTAGCCTCTTTACCTGATGGGAGACTTAGATTAATGCAATCAATATTCTATTTGAACAATGTACGTAGCAGCAGAACTGATGAAATTGTTTCTACATTGCAAGGAGGTAAATGGACAATGGCGAGTGAATTTTATCTAATGGAAAAATGGTGAGTGCCACATAATTCACATTCGAGAAGGTTGGCTGTGCTCATAATATTAATGAAAGCTGATAAAAGATTGAATGGACCTGTGACAACTGGACTCTGTTGAACAGCGGACTCATGGTTTGGATGTATGGGCCGGCAGCAATTCAACTTTAAAGTAAGGATTAAGTCAATATATGTAGGGTGAAAGAGATGTGGTATTTTAGAGATAATAGCATCAAAAAAGGAATTAAAAACGAAAATTCTTATCGTGTCTTCTACCGCTTTACTTACTGTTAATTGCTGTATCTCTCAGGTAAAAGAAGTAGCCCCAAGCAATGGCTCCACCCATGCTGTTGAAACGTAGTCTTTGCAATTCATCATGTAAACTTGGGGGCTAATACAAAATAAATATTTAACAACGTAAATGCAATGATAAAAACAAATGCTGAAAACCATGCTTTATTTTTTTTACATTTTATTTTTGTTTTGTTCTTCATGTACGTAACTTGTGATCAGGGGCAGATTTAACGGGCCTGCGACGTAAAAGGACCTTCATGGTAAAAGGGACCTTCATTCCCCAAGCATCAGTAGTAAAATAGAACTAATAACAATGAACGTTGTTGGGTTACAGCTGGCTATAGATATAAAAAAAAAAAAAAAAAAAAGTCCTCAGAATTTCAGGATGGCACGGGGCCTTGTAGAGCTTTGTCCCCGCCCCCAAGGCTGCTTCCTTAAATCCGCCACTGCTTGTGATGTATTTACTGCCCTTGTCTGTAGCTCGTGTGTTTCCTAGGGATGGGTCGGTAACCGAAACCAATTCGGATTTTATGTTGGTTTTTCGTACGGTGTTCGAAAAATCAAAGATTGATTTGTTGTTTTAAATAATAATCATGCTATGAATAAATAACAACAAAGCTCCAGATCATAAAAAAATAAAACAGTAGAGCTTTGTCCCCGCCCCCAAGGCTGCTTCCTTAAATCCACCACTGCTTGTGATGTATTTACTGCTCTTTTCTGTAGCTCGTGTGTTTCCTAGGGATGGGTCGGTAACCGAAACCAATTCGGATTTTATGTCGGTTTTTCGTACGGTGTTCGAAAAATCAAAGATTGATTTGTTGTTTTAAATAATAATCGTGCTATGAATAAATAACAACAAAGCTCCAGATCATAAAAAAATAAAACAGAGGAAAATGGTGCCACAGCCAGGCCCACGACGCTGCTCAAAGTGAAAGGAGTGAGTCGGAAGCAAGTAATAGGCCTACAATGTTAAAAAAAAACAGAAAAAGGGGGGGGGGGGGCGGGAGGGATGAGGGTGGCAAAAAAAGGATACCGAAACCAGAACCGAAGATAAAAAATGAAACCGACGCATCCCTATGACGGCAAGTATGCACACGTGAGCAATGCGAAAAAGCAGAACGGAGTGTAGTACAGAGTGGCACTCAAAAGCTCATGATGAAATTCCCTGATTTTTCCAAGTTTTCCATATCAATGCTAACACTTTTCCCTAATTTTATTTTGGTCGAAGGAATGTACAGCACAGGACTAAAAATTTTTTTTCACATTTCCCTCAAATAGCAATAACTATATCGCATTGCTTTGCTAAATGAAAAATTGCACTGCCCGAACTGGTAGCAAAAATTGCACT
>JAHWFP010221165.1:44024-57780 GCA_023313725.1 Lithobius niger
ACGGTAAATATCCTTTACTTTGAAATCTAAGCGTACAAAACGTAAACGTAAAAGAACTTCCAGAAAATGTTCGTATTCCCTGATTTTCGGTAAATATTTTTCAAATTCCCTGAATTTTCCAAACTTGATAAATTCCCTGAATTTTCCCAGTTTTCCAGGTAGAACACCGCCCTCTAGTACCACTATACAACAAGAGAGCTCGTCTGCATACCTCTTACTGTCTCTATCTCCCTTCTGGTCTACTTTCCTGCAGCATCTCTCCTAAGGGGCACAAAAAAAAGCTTTGTTGTACAGGAGCGCCCGCGTCTCCAAAAATCGTGCTCGTGAAAATGTTTTTATGACTTTGCTTCCCTTTTCGAAGCAAACAGGGTGCACGAAATCTACAACAATAAACAGAAACATCTATCCGACTGACAATAGTTTGGCAAAGCCAATCAGAAAAAGAGCTTGATATGAACAGAAAGGGAAAATGTCGGCCGGAATAAAATTGTATGTCAACCTAGCAAAAAAAAAATTTTTACTCACCTGTACAAGCTAAATTTTGGTAAAAAAATAAAAATAAAAGCCGCCCGCATGTTGCTTTCGAATGATAAACTCGCATAAAACAAGGTTTTTTTTTGGCCCTAAACAAAATAAAATGAACATTCCATCATGGCTCCTGATCATAATCATTTCAATGCCCTGATAGTTATTAATTTTATGCTGTCGAATAATATTGATGCCTTTGCAGACAGGACAGCTGCAAGTCAACAAAGAGCTACAAAACAATAGTTTCTTTTTTTTTTTGTTTACCATAAAAAAAAAAAATTTTTTTTTTTTGTAAGTTAAAATAAAATATACTTTTTTAGCATCCCCCCCCCCCCCCTACATGATATAAGATATGATGACTGACTCGGCTTATTTTTTTTTTATCCAGCTATGAAATACTTACCTATAAGAGCTATAACAACTACAATTTTTAGGCATTTACTAAGTTTTTGTTGTAACCAATGATAGTACACCTGTAGAAACATAAAATACCAGGGTGGGGCCTGGTTGATTTTAGTTTTTGTTGCTGAATGACAACTTGCATTACCTGCTTTTCCTTTGAAGGCTCAATCCCTAGCAATGAAAGTTGGCTTCCCTGCTGTGCTCGTAGCTTCCCCTTCTGTGCATGCGCGCAGACCTCTATAAAAACATCCCGAGTAGGACCTTACGTCATCTTTCTCCTCTCAGATAACCGAGAGAGGAGGCTGGGCAGGTAAGTGGTACTGAACGTTTTCGTTCAGCAACAAAAACTAAAATCAGCCAGGCCCCACCCTGATATTTTATGTTTTTATTGCATACGAAAACACATTACCTGCTTTTCCTTACTTAGCAGACCTCGTCAACATGGCGGTGGGGCCAAGGTTAACGATCACCCATGCTACGAGTCGGCAGCCTCAGAATCAACTTAGTCTGTGAACCATAAATCATTTATTAAAGTAGTAGACAGGAAACTTGAGTAGAAAGCTGTGGTCACAGAGTCGCAGGCGACAGACAACTTCATACAGGGGAACCATATGCCAGGTAGTCTGGAGGCGGGCACGAGTGCCGAGGACACCGTGCAGTAATATCCAGACAAAAGCGGGTGTAGAAACATGGAGAACCGGAGATCGATGGTAAAGGCCAAAAGGTGTAATTGACAGAAGGTACGGTACACCAGAAGAGGAAAAGGCGTTGTCACTGAGACCGAAGGGAGAATAGATGTATTTACGTGCTCTGGGCGCGAGGAAGGAAAACCAAACCAAGAAAAGGTAATTTAAATTCCTCAAAGAGATGAACAGGACCTGGAGGCTCTAAGGCGTGGAATCTTCAAGGATGAGCAGAAGATGCAGTCGGTCAGGGCCTGCAAGGCGTACAAGAAGGGGGTCACTCAAGAGAAAATGCGGAAGGACTGTGCGACCATGGCGGCGGTAGCACGTATAAGGTAGATATTACCGATAATGAGACAGTGAGGAACCGAAACTGCAGTGGCAGAGAGAGGAGACCACAAGGAGTCGGTAATCTATGGTGCCAGGGACAGTAGGATCCTGTCACCAACCAGCGTAGATGCGCAATAGGACCAAAGTGGATCGTGGTATTGGTTACCCAATGCGCTCGTAATGGCAATAATGTAAGGGAGATCATGGATGTGCTTCAAAGTCGGGGCAACTCACAGATGACAATCGAGGCACGTTACACTGGTAGGCGGTTCCCGAGAACACTGGAATCAACCTGGTCACCTCTTCAGATTGTCAGTTGTTACAAGCACTCAGCTTGTGAAATCCTGTTGATGACGACGCCATGGAACAGGGACCGAACGATGCGGTCCCCAGTTGAATGCAGAGACTGGCATTCAGAAGGTGGCGGAGCTCGCCAAGTAGGAGAGGCAGAACGAGCAAAGGGGTTAACAGTGACCCAAGAGGGCTGATGCGAGGAGAGAGAGGGGGATTATTATGACCCACAGCCTCGTGATGAAGAATGGACCGCTGGTCAAAGCGGCTTGGTACCAGTGGGACAAACCATCCAGAGCGTGGAGGCAAGGATGTAGCCTTCTGTCGTGGGCGGTCTACTTCAGCAGCTAACGTAGATCAGGACGGATGGCAGCACTAAAAGCTGCAGAGGACGGAGAAGGAGCGACTGGGGCAGGGGACAGGCCAGGAGGGACCGACGAAGCAGGGGCTCGAACGGAGATACACACGTTGCATGGACAGCCCCGTTACTGGAAAGGAGCACCATAGGCAAACTGGATGGATGGATCGACGACGGGAGCTTGACCTGGTGAAGGCGAGGTCATGTAGATGCGCCCGGCATCTGTAAAGCTGGAGCTCTCGTCCTGAGCGTAAGGTGGGTCTGCAGTGGGTGCAGGCACTCGTCGTGCAGTCCATAGTGAAGATCATGGACCTGGCGCTGGTCCACATGGTGTAATGGCGAAGGGACCATCGTGAGACAGAAGAATCTAGGGCTAGTTCTGTCTTGAAACGTCTTGCTTGAAACCGAAGAAGAAAATCGTTATAGCACTGGGTGCGGCAGAACGGGTTTGGAGAATACAGACCGATGATGTAGAGCCGGTTGAAAGTCCATCATTAGGCACCCGTTGTCACTGTAGATGAGGTTCGGTAAAGACCAGGTGTCATAGCCAGGGACCAGTCCATGCTTCGGGGACAGTAGTCCGAGAGGCAACCGGTAACGTAGCAGAGCGGAGGCTGGCCTTAAGAGGTAGCTGTATGCGAGGTCTTTGATAGAAGAGGGGCCCCTGTCCTGCAAGATGAACCTTGGACACAAGGGACAGGGGATTGGGGACAAGGCACCAGGAGACAAGGTTTCAGGCGTCGTGGTAGATTCGGCCTTGATGGACCGCCGGTCGAAGCGACCGCGGATGTGTTCTGGATGATCGCACAGATGGTGAAGATAGTCGCGGCATAGAGACGAGCTGGTAGAAGTAAGTATAGGGAGCGTAGCGCCGCTGCAGTGAGCTAGTTGACCTATATCCTTCTAGAAGTTATAGGTCCGGAAATATTCACAGAAAAATTAGAAAAATTGAAATATTTCAGAGGCATGACGGAAAAATTGGAAAAATAATGAAAAAAATGTAGTTTAGGCCATTGAAAGAAAAAGGTTTGGTTCTCGGGCATTTTTTGCAAGCCCAAAAAGTCACCCGGTGACGACCGGGCTTTTATTTTTATTTTTTATTTCGGTTTGAAACTAAGCAACCTAGCAGTTCAAATTGGTTCTTTCATGTTTTGATTGTGGTAGTAAATTTCTGAACTACTTCAAACTACAACTAACCTAATGTTTGCTGGGTAATGTATGTGCAAGAATCAACCTTTTGCGGGCCACTTTTTTTATTTAGCCAAAAAAAAGTCAGCAGGCAGGGCCTGAGTTTTACAACTCTTTGAAGCAACACTACTGAATCTGAAAAGTGGCCTTGAACTTTATCTTTTACAATGCTTTGAAGCAACGTCACTTAATCAGAAAAGTTACATTGCCAAATCTAGACCCCTAAGCCGCCGCAGCTGAATATATTTCGTAAGCCGAATCCTGGCCTAAAAAAAAATTTGGCTAGCTGCAAGCCGGCGACCAGAAAAAAATATGGCTTAAGCTGAATCCAACAAGTTGCTTTATGGTTCGTTTCGCAGCACATACTAAATAAAGATCAGTAGTTGTCTAAAATGTGAAATCATTCACGAAAAGATTCGAATTTTGCGAGCTTGCTAATTGTTTGTCAAGCCAACCACGTTCCAAACAATAGTTAGTTTGAATGCTTAACTCATAGTTGCAGCCGTGTATGGCAAACAATGCTGGGCAATATAGCAGTTAGTCGTGTATCATATTAACGCATCGACAGGGACTTCGTCATCGATTACTCTTGAATGATTTCCATAATCTGAATTTCGATACAACGCACTGTTTTGTGGCGTCAGTGGTGGTGCCATAGAATAACGTAACTTATGATAGCTGGATAATGTTCTGACAATAATGTCAGTGAGCGAACTGACAAAATAAACAAATAACAAGAATGTTAGCATAACTTGTCTTGTCAGTTTAAAAGTGATTTGTTAGGTGTGATTAAATAGTGTTGTAAGCCGAACCCAGACAGTAGCTCAAAACTAGGTAACAATCTTAACTAGATATACCATACTATAATCATGCTAGGATGCAGTAATAAGCTATTATATAGTTCTAACATACAAGAAACAATGTAAGTTTTTTTCAGCCTAAGCTTAGCCGAATTTTGGCCGAACAATCGTACAGCCAAATTTTTGAGACAAGCCGGGCGTCCTTGCAAAAAAATTCGGCTTATGGGTCTAGCCAAATCCCAAACGTTCAGGCAAGCTCGTTTACATTTCTTATAACCAAAAACTTTTAAGAACCAGTGAAAGTAATCGAGAGCAAGCGGACTAACGAAGTAAACATACTACTACAACAAGTACACGTACTACAAGTGCAGGAACAGCAAGTACACAGTTAATTTTGCCAAATTCTATTTTTTAGGAGCCTGTAGAATGTGCAAGTGTAAGTGACAGCAGTATAGCGATACCAAAAAGTCGGTGTAAAATAATGAAACTAACCAGCAATAAGATGATGATGAATTTGATGGCTCAAAAATCACCTTTTTATTACTCTTGTCACAAAGCTGTTTGTGAACCAAAATTGTTACTGAAATACAAAAAAGATAATTTCTTTCACTTGTTTTCAATTTTTTCTAATTTTTCCTTAATATTCTGGAAAAATATCTGAATATTTCCGGTAACTTTATTTTTCCGGAAAAAATAACAATCCTACCAACCCCCTTTTAACCCTTTCATCTAATGGTATGGGCAAAGAAAAGTGTCGGGGGAACCAGAAGGGGACAGGGAGACCGTAACTTTGTCTAGGCAGGGAAGGCTCGCGAAAGCACGTCCATCGAGATTGTCTTGACAAAGAGAGGGTCCATGAACGTTGGAGCCGGTCGACGTGGTCCTACTGGAGGCTGGACCAGGGCCCTCTCCCCCTTCTCTGCGAAAGTCAGCAGCTAAGGAGCGCCGATGGAGGAACAATGGGCGACCAGATCAGCGGTGTTGTCCTGACCAGGTCAATAAGGCTTGGGAAGGGTGACCGCAGAAGGAGATGCAGCCCGACTTGAGGTTCAGTCCGTGCAGGTCTGTGTATGTCGCGGTCCTCCTGATATCCAAGTAGTCGTTGTCAGCCTAAGGTGTAAGGTAATGTCAGGTCAGACAGGCCCATTCGAGACCGTGAAGAGGCCTACGATAAAAGAAAACAAAGCGGTCGGTAGGAGAGAACACATGGTGTGCCAGTGTGTTAGAGTCGCAGTGAACAAATCTTGACACTGTGAAGTGAACGGTTGCATTATAGAAAGATGAGGTGGTGAGCACAGTGGTGGCGACCGCAAACAGAAAGAAACGTAAATATCGAGACAGGCCAGCTCATTGCACAGGCCGGTCTGGAGAGGCCAGTGGCTGTACTGCATGCGGGAAGGACAGGCAACCGTCTGCAGGCCAGGAAAACATGTGTTTTGATTAACGAAAGAGACACTGGTGGCGAAGCAGGAGGGCTCGTGGTGCATGCCGGAGCTTGCAAGGCAATTTGCTGTACTACTAGAAAAGGAAAACAGCCGGCTGTCACATTGACAACTAATGAGTGGTCGAAGGAGTTCCTACCTGGAGGAAAGTGAACCAAAAGTGGTCCACAGAAAAAAAAGGGTACGGGTCCGGCCTCGGGCCTTGACCGGTCGCCCACGAAGGAACAAAAGGTGCAGTGAGGATGGAGCAGAAGCTTGAGTATGAAGCCCAGAGACTGGTCCGAGGGACCATGGCGGCATTGCGATTCAAAGTTCACACTTCACTACTATTAAATGAACAATCATAAACTCTGTCCACTTGAATTTTTGGTAGAATAACGCAGCGTCACCTTCTTCAGAAGTCCAGGCAAAAAACGAAGTACTAAACGAGGTTCACATTGCTTCAGGCTGTGTCAGAATCTGAATCAGAATTCGAACTTGCCACATTTACCGTTGGGCCACTGATCTTTATCGCGCGCTCAAACTCTGATTTCCATTGCCTGCTGAGATTTTTGGCGAGCTCTGGTCTCACTAGTCGGTCGATGTTGGGATAGAATGGATGGGCAATGTTCATGAGTGCTGCACCTTGCTTCCGAAAATGTTGGATGGCTACAGATTCCAACCCACGAAGGTGGGCGTCGTTCGGTGTATTGGATTTCAGCAGGACTGAGGCAAGTTCCCACGCTGACTGGTATTTTCTTTTCGTTGGTGCATGGAAATTCCATTGAGTGGGTCTAATGTCCGCACTTTTCCTTGGTGTTCATGGATTCTCGTCTGGAGTTTTCGGTGCGTCTCTCCAATGTAAACCGACCATGGCGGCGAAAGCAACATCCAATATTGCACTTGGTTGGAGTGTTGAAGCGGGACCCAAAGCCCTTGAGCTTAGGCCACAACCCCCCCCCCCCCCCTCTGCTTTGTAGGAGTGCAGGTGAATACGAAACGGTAGAACCTGGAGCTGTAGCTGCAGTTTCTTGAAACGAGTAAGCGGGCCGCAGGTCCATCTATAAATAGGTGTGTCGACTGACTGGTGGCGTACTGAATGCTCAGTATTGATACCCGGTCCCCTCGAGTGCCCTGAACAGGGCCATGGGCTTGAGGGATTGTGGAGAAAGGTCGAGGGGTGTTGTGAATATCGTGGTTAAGTTTTGCTAAATAACGTTCTGCTATGTAGCAATTCTGTGGGCGCCATTTTGTGGTCATTTGTCTTACCTTCTGTGTACCAGAGGTTATTGTGCGACTTTATCTTTTCTGTGATAGTGTGCGATTGCATACCTTAATTGTTGTAATTGATACTCATTGATTGTTAGGGACCACGGGCCATGTTGTAATATAGGCTGTTGTAACCAATAGAAGGTTAGTTGGGGACTGCATTCTCATTGATTAACTCGCCTCTCTGCTTGTTGGTTTTGTAATTAATATCATGGTGGGCCTTTCTCGGTGTTAAACTTTGGTCATGCCTGAATTTAACGGTAATGCCTTTTCTTTCAGCGGTGTGTTGTGTTAAGAGTTGGTGATGAGAAATAACAGGTTTGTATGGTCATTACAGGTGTAAGATAGCTTGAACTAACCCTTAAGATGAGGTAGATACAGGGACGTTTGGTGGAAATGCCAAATATGAGCCGACAGGTCAGAGACTCAAATCCGAGCCTATCTGCAGGGACTAGAATACCATCTAAGTTCGTCATTCCCTTTTAGCTTATTTTGTAGGGATCCTATGGTCGAAATGTCAGGTTTATTCCTTCAAACGCAAACACTGCTTAGGTCGTAACAAGGGGACTGTAGACAGGGATCCTTATCTCCGTAGAGGGTGGACCGACGACGGTCCGCAGAAAAGAAGAGGGCCCCGGGCTTGGTTGCGGGCCCCGATTGCCAGCTAAGGAACAGAAGAAGTACTAATGTCCGGACAGCAGAGAGCAATGACTGAGATAGACAATACAGGCAGTGTCTTCAAAGGTAGATAGGCCGTGGGCCACAACAGGGGCACCCCGGGCCCTGGTTGCCCAGACGCATGGTGCACAGTCGTAGCAGCAGGCAGATGTGCGGTCGCTCAAATGCTTGTGCTGTGGTGCACGGGCGCTGACGTACAGTCGCAGCAGCAGGAGGCAGCTTGGTCGCTCGGACTCTCGTGCTGTGGTGCTAGGGTGCCGATGCACATTCGTAGCAGCAGGTGGATGACTGGTTGCTCAGACGCATGTGCCGTGGTGCATGGATGCACGAGTACCTGAAGAAGCACAGCAAAAGGCAAAAACCCTGCTTGCCCGCAGGACCAGGGACAGGTGGGACAGCAGTCGACTGATCAGCTAGCAGAACCACAACGAATCGGGTCCGACGTCGCTTAACTTCGGCGATCAGACCAGAACCGGTGTTGTCATTGTATGGCCGTGGAATATCCGGTAGTTTGGGATGCTCAGTTGTCCGGACACCAGTGCTGTGGAAGAGGGGGGTACCGAAGTGCAGATGAGCAGCAGAACCGAAACATCGAGTCAGGGGAGACTGGGCCACCATCCCAAGTGAAGGTCCTCTTCGGGGACCGACTGACTGTCGCCAAAACGCAAAGATACTCCACCAAACTGCAGAAATGGTTCATGGGCGAGTTCGAGAAGACAACCACACACAGTGGTGCCCTAGGAATATGAAGCAAGGTCCGACAAGGATGCTTTCATAGAGGCCTGCGCGCATGAGCAGAAGGGGAAGCTACGAGCACGTCAGGGAAGCCAACTTTCATCGCTAGAGATTTAGCCTTCAAAGGAAGGATAATGCTAAGTAAGGAAAGCAGGTAATGTATGTATAAGTGTTGCTCAAAATAGACAAATTTGCTGGTAATTTTTCTCAATTTATTTGGCTCGAAAAAAATGACCAGAAAAGGGCCTAGGAACTATCTAAAACCAAAAAATTATGGTAGCTAATCTTAGGACTAACGTTACAAATCTGACAATTAAAAAAAAATTGTATCTACTGGCAAGTAAAAAAAATGCACATAACTCCACTTCCTGTACAAGAAACGGTGAGGAGTTTGTTTTTATTTTGTGATGAAAATAATCTATATTTCCGTTTAACTACTAGCCTACCATGAAATACATAATTCAACACAATGATGAAAAATGTGAAAGCATTTTGGCTCGTGGGGTACTAGTGCTAATATTTGTAGAAACAATTCAGGGCATATATGAGGTCGAGAACCAAAGTCATCAGGCAACAAACACGACTGTACAACTACATAACGCACAGGCAATTCACTTTACTGTACTCGAAAAACATCGCTGCAATTCATACTGTGAAACGACCGATCCATTATAAAAACACTACGAAATTCGACTGGGAGTGAGTCCATGTTGTGAACTTTAGCGAATTTCGTAGTGTTTTTATAACTTTATTGTACGTTTTGAAACTTTAAAAACATAGGTTACTAATGTAATTCCCAGCATGGGGCGAAATTTTAAATGCTTAAAGCAGATACCAGCAAGGCAGGAGACTGCAAGGTTAGAGATGGATATTCACTAATGGCAAAAATCTTTAGAACTTATTATTATGTCATCTGCTACCAGTTATACCCTTTAGTTTCTTTTTGCGCACCTCTTGGGTGACTTTCTATCTATATTCAATAATACTATTACTATACAGCTTGCAACATGATACACAAATAAAAGATTCCTCATGTTAATTTAGAAAGGCAGAGAGAGTGCCACAATTTATGTTTTTTTTTATGTTTGGGGGGGGGGGGGGCATGTCACCATCTGGAGGAGGTCATTGACAAAACTACTACTTGATGACGTGTATCCAGTGTTTACTGAAAGATTTATTAATATGATGAAGGGTACATTGCGGCAAGGGAGAGGTAACAATGCTTCCAACAACATAAACTTTCTTGCTTAACTTTTTTGTAATTCTCAACCCCCTTCGCAGAGCCAATTCCTAACGATGTTTCGGTCCCTGATTACAGCCATTCTTTACAGATGTGTTCTAGCGGTATCGGGATGTATACAAGGCCCCTAAAAGCTAATTAAATGGTTCTCATGAGCGCAAGCATGTTTTTTTTTTATAACGCATGAAACGTTTTTTTATGCCACTGTCGGGAAAAAAAAAAATTCCGATCACTCCTTAGCACCCAAACACTTCCTGGAGTCGACGACCATATTAGCCCATTGCTGCATTCACATGATCGCTTCGAGACGAATCAAAGGGCTGTTCAGAGGCAGGTCATAACAAAAAACTTGGATCTTTAAAATAAAAAAAAGCTTTTTATCAGCTGTGCAAGATTTGACGCGGAACCGGGCATTGAACATAGATACGAGCTCCACGCCAAAATTTAATTAAGCTACTGAAGTTTTGTTGTTCGGTAAAAAAAAAAATGCCAATGCCCGCACCGAAAATTCTTGCATAACTAAAAAGGGAAAAAAATACAGCCTGCTCGCATCAGTTTTTTTTTTAATATCACTCCTGAGAACCACTTACTTAATTTTTAGCGGCCAAATAGGGATAAATAAATCCCCATGGTAAAGCCCCTCCTGTGGACTTGATGCTACCCTTCTTCCCCCGCTGCCCAATCCTCAAAATGCCCACCTTCATTTTCCTGGAAAGTAATGAAGCTATTGGGATCGAGTCCGTCACCAAATCGTCTGCGTCAATGCTGTTCAATTGTTCATCTCCATTCGTTAGTAGACGGGCTTTTCTTCTTCTTCTTTTGCTTTTCTTCTTTTCGCTACTTCCAGATGTTGTGCCCTTGCAGTTATTTAATTGCTGACACGCTTCAGATCCAGCATCCTCACAGATCTGTGGTCGAGGAGTGCAAGGGGAAAGGTTGACAAAGTTGGCGCCCAAACAAACGACACGACCAGTAAAGCCGGCCACATCAATACATTCAGGCAGTGTTTTCCTCACATCCAACAAAACTCTGACACTGCCAGTATACACATCATCAAAACCTTGCACCGTCTCATATATTGTATCACGTATTACTCCATACTGTTGTAAAGCAGCTTTAATAGCAGATACGTCTAGCACAATTGGCAGGTCATGGATTACAAACCAGTGCTCGTTTATGGGGAAAACCGAAACTAATCGATTTTGAAACTGAAATCCACCAGTGTTATACAGAAAATCTCTTGCTTCTGCCTCTCTAAATCTGACCCAATACTGTCCATTCTGTTGCCTCTGAATTCCCCAAACGGTACTTTCACCAGTTGAAGTGAACCTACCAACCGTCGTCATAATAGCATCGATCAATGCAAAATCGTCAGCTACAGGGAAATCGAAACCCAACGACAATTCCCAATTTGCTGCCATGATCGTCTTTAAAAACTTATTTTAAAACACACCAATACAAACCACATCGAAGCAAATGTAGTCCAGTGTCCACCGCACGCTGTTATCTTATCTTCATTTAAACCAGGGAGAAACTAATGCAGGACCAATCTGTGTGCAGGACACTCCAGTCCAACTTCAATGTTTCGCGTCATGCTACTACCTTCATGCTCAAACGTACCACGTGCACCTTGTTTACTTCGCAGTCGAACAGGATCGTTCGAACGTTTGCCGCTAAAATACATGGTTGCACATACAGTGGCGCTGGAACACCGTAATTGTACATATAGGGTACTTTACCTCTGGATGCGACAGGCTGGATGCAGTAGGGGCATGCCCGTGGACGAGTTGGATGCTGGAGTCGTAGCGATCCTGGTGGCAGGTGCTGAGGTTAGCAAGTTATGATGTCAGCAAATTATGACGTCAGCGAGTTATTTCGCTTACTTGTTTCATAAATGCTTAGGTTAGGTTAGGTTAGGTTAGAATTGGATGCTGTTTAGGTTGTATATGATAAGCGCGCGAAGCGCGCCCCCTCGGACGGTGTTTCATACTGGAAGCCTCGCGCGTCCACACGTTGTTTCATGCTGGAACCTGGCACGTCCAGCCGAACGCGTCCACAGGTAAAGTACCCTGACTCTAATTGTAGGCGAATCAAAGAACGTGCTCGATTGGCGGGCGATGTCTGCCATCCCACTCACACGGATCTAGAAACACGAAGCGCACTGCAAAATGTTTGCTTTTTCAGTCCATGCTTGAGTTCTAGCCACGTTTTGGAGAACTGTGGATTTTTAATGACTTCAAACGTAGCTACTAATAGCTTGCCACGTTATCATGCTTGGACTAAAACTACTCTCTTCGAGATGGACTCATCACGTACGGCTTCCACTTTCTGCAGATACGATCGCAGCGCCACCTCGAAAGAAGGCGGTGGCGTGTTACCTTTGACCCCACCTTATTCGTATCACGTGAGTTAAACGGGAAAACCCTTCGTTAATTATTCGATATCCCATGACGCATGGTAGCGCTGTCAGTCTCCTAACTGTGTCGGGCGCTAGGGCTGTGGTAAGTGACTCGTCCATCTCGAACCAACAAACCAGCCTCGGGATGGTCGAGTCCCAACGTAGCGCTATCAGAAGGGCTTTGTTCCCACCGATTATGCCAGCTATCTTTATTTTAAAGGAGACTATCCCCTTTAGCGAAAGAAGAATCAAGATAGACCGGCAACATGCTGTGACCTGCACGGACCTGTACGTATCACAGGCCACCGTAACATAACCAACACTCCAAAAAAGGCGACTAAAATGAAGAGCTGAGTAGGTTTGGCATGTTCTAACACCAAGCGGCAAACTAGCGAATATACCGGCTGGCGCGGAAATTTGTTCGGTAGTGATGGGGGGGGGGGGGGAATTAAAGATGTGGAGGTGGAGAGATGGACTCGAGGTAAGGGGAGGAAGTAGACGACGACAAGATATCGAGAGGAGCTTTTGAGAGGAGTAAATGATGATGGGGCGGGAGAAATGGTTTCTGCTGGGGGATTGTGGGAGTGTCCTGTTCTGTAGGGCGATGGCAGGCTCGCTGGATACCAGGGATTTGGCCTGGAGGACTGGTTGGGAAGATGGGGATACGACCTGTGGGGTATGCGGGGAGGTTGAAGACACATTGGAGCATGTGTTGATTGGGTTCTGGGGTTTGGAAGACCCTCTCAGGGAACGAGATGAATGGGGAGGGAAAGAGGCTGTAAGATGGCTCCTTGGGTGGAGGGAAGAGGATGGTGGAAGAGGGTGCTCTTGAAGTGGTGGCATAGGAGGGGAATCAATTAGCGGCTTTGTTAGCGGGAAGTGGTTGGTGTGCGCTGAAGGGGAGGGGATTGCGGCTTCATCCAAAAAACTGTTTCAAAAGGGTAGCCCATAGCATCATCATCATCGGTGAAGTTTGCAAAGCCGCCAAGCGAGGATGGGACCTGCCGTCGTACACCATTGTGTCGCATCATTATGTAAGTTAGCCATCAGATGACTGGTCCCTGTGGTTAACTTTATTGTAACAGTCAGATTGCCGCAAGGGCATTACAAGACTGGCGGTGGCCATAACAACAATAGATGTCCAATGAAGTATGCAGGAAAATATGCGGTAAGGGGCCAGGGCTGGAATCTGAAGGTCTCCTACCACCCCCCCTTCCCCCTGCAACAGCCAACCAGAGTAGTGTAATAGTTATGGGCCCGGGGGGCAGGAGACTCCAGGCCCCTCCCCCCCCCCCCCCCTCAACAGCCAATCAGAGTGCATGTTTGCTAACCCGGGTGGCAGGAGACTCCAGGCTCCTACCACCCACCCCCTTGCAACAACCAATCAGAGTGCAAGTTTGCTAACCCGGGTGGCAGGAGACTCCAGGCTCCTACC
>JAHWFP010221166.1:0-38122 GCA_023313725.1 Lithobius niger
TGGATGCCATCTGTTTCTTTTTTCTTTCTTTTTTAATGAGAGATAAGAATAATAACGACAGTTCCAGTCTTTTGGGTTTCATTGGTGAGTATGATTCGATTTTTTTTTCTATTTTCTTACGTGTGGAAATTCGATCGTTTTAAAAGTGTGGGGCTATCCGTTTTACCTCACGTAAAAGTGTGGGTTATCGAAATTAATCGCACGTGACGTACGTGTGTTGTCAAATAACCTTATAATTGTCAGTTTCAAAATGTGACGTCCCCCCCCCTCCCTTATATTGATCGCTTTAACCAAGCTGTCGCAAATAATGATATTTGTTAATACTGCTTCCTTATCTCAGGAAAAGGTCAAAGCCCAAGAGGATGTCATGCACCATACGGCCCAACCTAATAATTAGAAACTAACGATGTTTGTCAAGAGATGGTGTTGTGCCACCAATATCAGCATTTATCGCACGGTCCCTAACTTCCACAATGCTAAAAACTATCAGTGATGTATCTAGATACACGCTAGTGTGTCGCCGCCAAGTAACAGTAGATCGTCCGATTCATCAGATTGGTAAAAAATGATTGTTCATGAAAAAAAGGCGGCTGCACTAGCAGACTGTCTTTTAACTGAAACCAACTTATACCTGATCACAATGCTAAAAATTATCAGTGATGTATCTAAACACACGCTAGTGTGTCGCCGCCAAGTAACAGTAGATCGTCCGATTGTAGACATCCGATTGTTAAAAAATGATTATTGGTGAAAAAAAGGCGGCTGCACTAGCAGACTTTGTCTTTTAACTGAAACCAACTTATACCTGATTTCAGCATACTGGTGTAAATTCCCCATGCGGTAGAAATGTTTGGAAATCTTTTGAATCAGGTGTCTTGGGTCCAGTAACGAAGAAAACGTCATCACGAAAATGTGGGAACGTGTCCTTCATGGAGAAAAAGTGCCCTCAATAACGTTGAATTTGTGTTACTGGTAACTAGCAACTAGTAACTAGTAACTAGTCCGTAGGCTCCCTTAGTAATTCTCATAGGGTAAAACGACACGTCTACAGCTGAATAGGGAAAGTTGCGAGATCTAAATTTCGGCAGACAGGTAAAGCGTCATATGGGGAAGTGGCTTTTTCTAAAATGGGGGTTGCAGCTAGAAGCACGTGGCCCTGAAGTGGCTCGTAAGTGCAAAATTATTGTTGTAACCATTGTTTGTATTGTCATCCAACAGTAGATTATAACGGCTTAAGTGTTACACGCTTATCGCTTCAGTACCTAATTGTCAGAATTCATTGTTGTTGCAAATATTGGTTCACTAAAACCAACTAAAATTAAAATTCAGAATGGAATGGTTCACTAAGAGACGAAGTTTCTTTTATTGCAAAGGTTTGGTCGGTTTTTTGTTACGGTACACGAATCCAAACTAAATTATGTGCCTCACGACGATAAAAGGAATAATTATGTGTTCGTGAACACCATGGTAACTAAGTGATTGGATGATTAACGTTAACCGAGGTGGGGCCAAGTGAGGAGGGATGCGCTGATTGAGTGAACGAAGCGAACGAAAATCAGCGTCAAACCGTGTCAATTTCGCTGACTTAACGGCTAATTGGGTACGCGGACATATAGGCACCGGACAATTAGGCACTCCAATTTAGGCACTGGACAAATAGGCACCCGGACATATAGGCACCAAGTTTAATTTTTTTTTAATTGGGATGGATTATCCTCAAATTGGGGCGGGGGGGTGAGAGGGAGAAAAAAGTTTGCTATAAAATGTTCGTAGCGTGCAAAACTGCTAAAGATTGTTGGTATCTTTATTACACTAGCATCTCTGATGTGTTAGTACGCTGTAGCGCAAGTGAGGCAGCGTAATTTGGATCATTAATTCATCACACAAAAGTTTCGGGAAAAAATGCAAACACTCCCCCTACAGTCCACACGACTAAGTGTCCCAGATATAAAACAAACGATAGCATGTCTGATGTTATGTGGTAGCCGCAGCGAGCGCGGTAGCACGAGTGAGGCAGCGTAATTTGGAACATTAATCTACCACACAAAAATTTCTCGACAAATGCAAAAACTCCCTCCAACGTTCCACACGACTAAGTGTCCCAGATTTAAAACGAACAATACAGAATTTGAGGGCGATCTATCCAGTGCCTAAATTCGGGTGCCTATGTGTCCGGTGCCTATGTGTCCTACATCCGCTAATTGGGCCACGGCAAATGTGAAAATTTAGAGACATAAAATTCCTCCAGACAGAAAAGTTAGAGGGGACGATTAAACCGTCTGATCCTTCGTTCGTTCACAGTCCTATGAAAGCTGTGATATCCGCCCAAAACCAAAGCCGATGTAAGAGAAGCCGCCAAGTTTCAAAAAAGGGTCGGCCTTTCAAAGTAGTGATATCATTCAACCAGGGAAAGGCCGCCAAGGTTAATCCTGTTCGCCAAGTTAATCGCACCTAATAATACTTTGGGCGGTAAATGAAAACTTGAAGATTGCTACCGCCAGTAGCAATGTTCTAGTTTTCATTTAACTTTCGAACTATTAGCATAGGTTCGATTAACTTGGCTAACAGGATTAACCTTGGCGGCCTTTCCCTGGTTGAATGATATCACTACTTTGAAAGGCTGACGCTTTCTTGAAACTTGGGGGCTTCTCATATACCAGTTCTGGTTTTGGGTGTATTCCGTATCACCACATTTGACACTGCGTGACGGCCATATCGCCAAACTGGTGGTGATATGGATGCCGTGCACAGTTAAGTGTGGTGATGTCACATGACGTAACTGTGAGGTAAACGACGTAATTTTTGCGTGATAAACTTTTCGTGATGTGTTCATTCAGTCCATAAGATCCATATCAGTCCATTGAATTAAAAAAAAAGGTTTCTCCTACACCTTTTAAAAAAAAAAGAAGAAAATCCTGCCTTCAAGACACAACCCCTCCGCTCAAATGGTATCGGCCGCAAACGCGACGCCATACAGTTTGCATTAACAACACGCATATTATGAAGGAAAACTTTCATTTTATCCCAACAATTTTGTTTATCATTTCGAAAGTTAGGGACCGTGCGATAAAATAGTTATGCCACCCGGGGCGAACAGTATCAGATTTATGAGCCGATGGATAATAACCCTTACATGGCCAATACACTCTAACTACATCTCGATGGTGTTTCGGCCGTCATCTTGACGTAGTTCCCGCGGATTGGCCATGTGTGAGATCAACTTGTGCTTAGTCTTATGTTCGACGTATTGTCGTAGTCCACCGACCACAGGTCGGGTTGGGCGTCGGACGAAAGTTGCCTAGTAGGATGGTTGTCTAATATCTGCCTAATTAAAAAAAAATATCTGAAAAGCATCGAAGCGGAATGTTGTACAATGGATAAACGTACGTCTAGAAAGAAATAGACGACGTACGAGGCATCCACCCACCAAAACCCAAGCGGCAGATGTTAAGTGGAAGATACCACCATCAGAAAAGTTGTTTTTTTGCCGCATGAGGGAGGAAACCGGAGTACCCGGAGGAAATCCTCGCGCAACGGGCGGGAAACAACCGGAGAAAAACCCGTACATATGCACTTCCCATCGCCAGGATCGAACCTGGATCTGTACGAAGCCAGAGATGTACAGCTGGGACCAGGATGCCGATCGAATCTGACGCCCCAGTGCTCGCAGCTACCTACCCGTGCACCCGACAATAAAACACTAGACAATAAAACAGCTGATATACTTCTAACTGGACAATGATATAGCTGTTGTTTCTGACGTTACATGTATATAGCCGCAGCGAACGCGGAAGCGCGAGCGAGGCAGGGACATTAAACGATTTTCCGTTTTACTACTGTATACTGTCTTCCAATTATGCGATTTTTCAGTTAGACGATTACCCCTCGCCGATTAGACGATTACCCCTCGGGTCACACTGTTGCACGAAGTAAACAGACTGCGTTAAAGATTAGATTTGTAAAAAAAACTTCTAACCTCAGAAAGAAAGTAAGGACAACTGTGCCAACTTGGAATCGAATCCAGGACTTCCTGCATACTAGGATAGGTGCTCGACATATGCTACCACTCCATACTGCAAAGCGATGAACCACCTGGTCAAATAATTGGCTAATAGCGTGCCTCAACCCTTTAAAAGCACCAATCCCACCCCTCCACATACACCTAAATCACAAGCCTGTACTAAATTATCCTGCCTGACTATGAAAACTGTCTAATGTGCGCAACGCAACAGGGCTGCTAAGAAATTCAGTTCTCGCTAATTCATCTGTTGTACCAAGCTGTCGGTTGAAGGCGTTAGCTATACAAATAAAAAACAGATAAGTAAAAAGCGTACATTTGTCATTGAAAATTCGTGCGAGGCAGGGTGATAACTTGAAAAAGGTAACAGAAGTTGGTATTAATGCTAAGAAAAACTTGCCACGTAAAAGTACTAGAAATAAAATTGCTGTTTTGATAACCTCCATTATTAGTTAATACTAGGGCATCCAATCCCGGGATCTCGAATCCCGGGATCCTGGGATCCCGGTCATTTTTTAGTCCCGAAAAATCCGGGATTTTGGCTACCTAAATCCCGGGATTTACGGGATTGAAATAGGCTAAATTCGTATAAAAAAGTTATAAATTAGTTCTTTTTTTTCGTGAATTTAATGTTGCCTTCTTCTCATCTACAGACTCAAGTCTAACTACGAGTAACAACATCTAAATTCTAGACCAAGGTTAGAATTCAAATATTCTTCATTGTCCTTGCAACACATCAAATAAAATGGATAAAATGGATCAATTTTCAAGTTCTGTAGCTTAAACAATGAATAAGCCCTAGAGTCTTTTAAAGACTATTTTGACGTGACAATATTCTTGTTGATGTTATTCTTGTTGGGGAAAATTTTCTCTTACTAAAGATCGAACCAGTGAACAAATTTCCAATATTTATAACATTTATGTTTCATGATGTTTTTCTTCTGGGCGTATTATTTTTGAACAGTTACAATTAGTTAAATTACTACAGTTGTTGCTATGTAATACAATTTCATTCTTGCTGAAATTCATATGTGATGTACCAATTTGCATGGAACATGTTTTAGTACTACTGACGTATAGTTCATTCTGATCTAAGAATTTACTGATTTTATTAAAGTCATTTTGCAGATTTTTTATCATATTTTTTTTCGGACGTGTTAATGGACGTGTTAACTTAAAATGTAGATATTAATTAAGGACCACGCCACTTCTACACGCTCTTTGAATATGACTACATTTAATGTGACTACAGTACTGTTGATGTTATTCTTGTTGGGGGAATTTTGCTTTCACCTAGATAGCAAACCAATGAACCGATTTTAAAGTTTTATAGCTAAAAACGTAGGTGTGAACAAGGTCCGGGGCCTTTTGAACGCTATTTGAATGTGGCTACAGGATTCTTGTTGTTGTTGATATCTTGTTGGAGAAATTTTGCCCCTCCTAGAAATAGAACCAATGAATCGATTTTCAAAATTTTGTAGCACAGTCTACAGAGTGCAAAACGTATCACAGCTAGATAAAAAAAAAATAACAACTTAAAAATACTCTCATTAATTTAAACTTCGAAAAAATAGCGGATCATTTCAAACAAACGAAGAACGTGCTACCAACTAGCTGTGTTCAAGAAGTTTTCACTTTGTGAGTAATTTAAACAATGAAGTTATTAAACGCAACCTTCCATTCACCCAGTCTTTTTTTTTGCCACTGAAAATAATAAGAATAAATCCCGCTATTTCGGAATTAATCCCGGGAATCCCGGGATCCCGGGATTGAGAGAAAAGAATCCCGAAATCCCGGGATTACAAATATGTCTCGGGATTGGATGCCCTAGTTAATACATGTCGCGACCTGTATCCGAAAGCTTTACTCGCAACCGAACATAACCTTTGTCGCATCTCGCGGCGACCATATTGTGTACCTGCCTGAAAATGCTTAGGTCCGGCTGGATAATTTAGTGCAGGCATGTGCCTTTATAGAGGACATAATATCCAGCCTGCCTGTCGCAGCTTCGGTTGAACTTGAAAAGTTAGTTCCTCACCTGTGAATTTCTGCGGGAGATTCCAGCTACACTGGCCAGGACATTGTTTCGGTATTTAACCCATCAGTCCGAGTTAAAAGCCATTAACAAACTGGCCACAAATACAACAGTAATGCCTTTGTGTATGATGAATACATGCGCATTACTCGAATGTATGAAGAGTGTTAAGTTTACGCGAGCCGTAGTTACATTTTCGTCGACGCATCTTCTGAAAGTGGCCTGCGAGTTTGCTGTGGTACGTGCGCCTCGAACAACAGCAGTCACTTTCCTCATTTACAGCACAATCGATAACTTTATTTTAAATTTTATGTAAAAGTTTGCCTGCTGGTGGTTGGGTTGTTGTTGTTGCGTTGAGCAGTCCATTAAAAGTCCGAAACCAAAACTCCAACCACCGTTCAGTTAAGGTGAACGAAGTTTGCAGCTGTGATGAGCTGGTTGCGCTTGTTGTAGAAAGCCTTGGTAACGACGGTGAGTGCTGTAGGCGCCCGCTTTCCGCTTGTCATCAGTGGGGAACAGGGGGTACCTTGTGGCGAAAGCCAGCCACACTAGGCCTATTTGGTAAGCAGAAAGTGTAGCAGCAACGGCCTGCCTCCGCTTTGTTTGCTGCATCCCAACCAGCGCTCCATAAATGACAGGGGTGAGAGGCCCCCAGCTATGACGCCGGTCTTGCACTCGAGGTATGGGGTACCACTGCCTAGCACCACTTACAACCTGAATACTCCAACTCTTGTCGTTCGGGAGTCGGAGAAACTTCAGTTATCGAACGTAAAGGATAAATTTTCGTGAAGTTATAAAAATAGACACATTTAATGGGTTATGACCGTTTTGCCGAATTTTAATCAGTGTTTTAATTCCCGTTTCGCCGAATCCCGGTTTGCCAAATAATTTTTTTTTCAAATTGAGTGCCTCGCTCGTGCTGCCACGCTCGCTGCGGCTAAACATATAACATCAGAAACCGAAACTAATCACAAATTACTCCGAATTAAGAATGCATCCTTAACTTCTCCAATGTTAAATTTGTAAAGAATTTTTTTTGATTCGGCGAAACGGGATTCGGCGAAACGAGAATTCCTCTTTTGCCGAATTTTAATCAGGGCTTAATTTTCGGCGAAACTGGAAATATTTTGCCGTAATGCCGAAGAGTGCTACCATAGACAAATTTGCAAAAAGTATGACGTTTCGACGTGAAGCCGTGCCGTTTTCAAGCAAAAGGAAATTTACAACAATAGTCAAGCCATATGCGACAAAAATCAATAAAAATCAACCAACAACCATGCCACTACACCATAAATTGTTTTTTTTTTAAATTGCGTATGACTTGGATGTTGCTGCTGTTTTCGCTTGAAAACGGCTCGGTTTAAACACGGAAACGCTGCATTTCGGCTTTCAAACGTGCCAACGTTATCGCAGTACTTTGATATTCACAATTGTAAAAGTAAAGACATTTCGTATTAACATCCTGAAACCCGAGGGCTCTTTTTTTTTTAACAATCATGATAGTTGGGTCAGTCTTGGGATTAGAACCGGCGTTCACTTAGTTTGGATACGAGGAGGCTGACCACTGGACTGTGCTGGCTCGCTTTACTCGGGGTCCGGGACCCCTCACAGAGCTCGTGTTGCGCCCAGAAACACACCTTTTGCCCCGTCATGTAGTGGTCCATCCATCGGGACCACGGGTATCAAGAGGATAAATCCTTGTGTCGTCTTACAACACCAAATTCGCCCTTCTTCTAGTCTAGAACTTTATTTTAATTTACAGCTTTGTGTATAGTTATTTCCTTCGGCAATATGGCTGCCATCGATAGAGAATGCTGTGTTTGTGTTTAGCATATTCGTAGCGAATACAATGTTCTCTCATTCGACCTTCAGCTACGTTGTTTAGCAACACAACCCTATCACCATTCAAAATGACTGTGTACGATAACGGATAGTGGACGGATAAATAAATAAATAAATAAAGTGCAAATTTATTTCCGTTGCTATTTGGATTTAATGTCAGGCTAGCTAAGCAGGGAATTGAATTCAATACCTTTGAAACCATAGGCCGAAGCCTGTGCCTACACGGTAAGACTTTCCATTTCCGTGACGCAGTATATAATATTTAAACCATAGGGAACGAAAGTATAGGTTTGCATCTGCAAACGATGCTTAATATTACCCGGGTTTAATCTGCTTTCCGTGTCTTTACGAATAAGTCTAGGACTTTGGTGAACTGAGCCATAGCAGAGCTTAGTCACAGGAAAGCATAATACCGTTATGGCAAATCGCATACCAAACAAACTACAGAAAAAAAAACCGAAGAGTTGTAATTGTTTTTTTTTGGGGTTTTTTTTTTTTTTTTTTTGGTGGAATGAGCCTCCACCGTCAGAGTGTGGTGACAAGAATCGCAGCTGTTAGTATGACATGCACGAACGAAGAAACATTACAACAGAAAAAAAAAATTCCATTCGGTTCTTTTGTCGCGGTTCCACTGTTAGGACGTGCTCCTTTAAATTTAAAGTGCTGTTGGCACTCGTTCAAATCACTGAAAAGTAACTTATAACTGCCGTTTTATTTCCGCTTGAATTTCTGTATAAATAAGGAAATATTCAAGCAGCCTCAAGATTTCATCATGAAAAGCGAAACCTGGCCAGTCTTCACATTCAAAAGACTTTATTTATTATTTGTTTAAATTCGCAGATGTTGAATTGACATGGATTTGTTGGGTCTGTTCATTCAAGTGCATGTACAGGCAATTCTGTCGTTCACTGAGATTTAATTTTGAAGGGGAACAGGAATGTCTATAAAGAGCTTCGAAGAAACGAGGAGTAACAGAGAACTTACTTTCGCTCATCGAACTGCTCAGCGACCAATTACACCAAAAACGGCCGCTTCCATCGAAAGCGACGTCACATTGAGGACAACGTCACGAAAGAAGTGTCTTAAGAGTGAACTAGCCATATCCCATATGTTTCGCTTAGCTCACTCCACGGGCGTCGATCCATGCTTCACGTAGTTTCTTTGATTCCAAGAGCATCACGACATCGAAGTACTGATTATTTAAAAGCAAACTAATTGCAATTCTTGCTCACAGTTCGTCCATCACATTCCTCAGTACGCCTACATCATTCAAAACACGCGATTTTTTTTTGTTTGTGTGCACATTTGATCGTCTACTCTTCCAGAAGTAAGCCCCTACGAAGGAGAGACTAAATGAAAGATTGCGAACAGAAGCGAGAAACTCACTGAAAAGGTTTAGTTTACGTGAAAATTGCTAACTTTGCCCGCTCAACCCACGCACTTCCATGTTTCAAAAACGCAATGTTTGGCAACCTTTTAAACCAACCCTACATGTCTGCCTTTTTCAGTGCATCGGTCACTTGAAGCAAACCAATTTTAAGTTTTATTTGCAGTATGTTGCAAAATATGCCGAGCTTTATAGGTTTTTTTTTTTGCAAGCAAAGTTTAGTTCTTCATTACAAACAAAGCGAATTTTGATTTCCTACTCATTGCGAAATCGCGTTTCTGCTACTTTCGTGCTGATGCAAAACATGACGTCATAGTTTTAAGGTCAAAGTTGGTTCAGGCACAACAAAAGTCATAATGGCCAAAAATGAGAACTTTGATATTATTTTCGCAGGTTTTTCGTGTATTTGAGGGTCACACTAAATCAAGTTACAGCGATAAAAATAGGCAAAACGGAAGCAAAATTTAATACCTTTCATGTGGTCCTACTCCCATCTTTGTAGGTGCCTTGGATCAAGAGGAGTAGCGCACTCACTCTCTGAAACACGCACGCACTCAAACACGCACGCACGTCATACGTTTTTAATGATGTAGAAGATACCGGCCGATAAATATATTTATTTCTTACAGTCAAGCAACGTGTTATCTTCTTTTAGGGTTTGGTTAACATTTCTGCAATGTGTAGCGCAGTGGCAACCTGGGTGTCAACGCGCCATTCAACCTCAAAGCACGCACGGATGGAGGCATTCAAGTATTACGTCATCAAGAAAGTGGTTATTTTTGACCCCCTCCCCCTCGTCATCAATTGTTCTCCCCCATTTTTGACTTTACGTCCCTTCCCCTCGAGTGGGTGTTTTTCCGAGGTCATCCACAGTTTTTCTGAGGACTTTTTTCGGTGCTTACATCATCAACTGGCCACCCCCTCCCCCCTCGTCACCCCTAGCCGAACCCCCCTCTTCCTGATGACGTAATACTTGAACGCCCCTCACTTAATTAATTTTTAGCGGCCTTATCTAGTCATGAAAACAACGTTTATTAAACATTCCTTATAAGCTACAAAACTTCAGCACTTTTTGCAGTACAAAACTTTGCCCAGTTGGGTCGCTACTCTCGTCATATGCCGGGACAGAATCTTAACACTGTCCAAAACACTTCGTTCCTACGGAAGTCTTTATAAACTCCTGGCGAAACTTAATTCTGTACGTTACTTAATTTGTTTTGAAAAAGGAGTTTGCATTTTTTTTTAAAGTGGAAACTGTAGGAAACAAGGAAGAATAAATCCGATCGTTTTTCGTCCTAAAAAAATACAGAACTCCCCATTGGTTATGCATTAAAATCAAACAGGACAAAAAAAAATCAATTACCCTGACAGAATCATCTGCCTGCTTCTGGCATCCAAAAAAAAAATAAAAATACAATTTATCTTGATAAAAAACCTTTACCTTCTTTGTTCCGAGAGGAAATAGGCTACTTAATTACGTGATAGAAAATCCACTGTCTAGCCTAAGAATCCCAGAGGAAAAAAATTTCAATTTGCTCTGACAATCCGCTTAATACTTTTGCAGAATAAGTCGCTGAGGATTATACGACCATGAACGGAGTGAGCGTATTTTGTACTTAATTTCCGATAATCTCCCATTTAGCATATTCAAATTCATGTTTTTTAAGGTTGTAGTTGGAGGTGGTCACTCTATCACGTGTCGTATAGCTAGCTTCCTTATATGTAAAGAGGCTTAATGCTCGCTTTCACGTAGCATGAGAGCCGCCTCGTCCAAAACCATCAAAAACTGCCGCAAGGCGCGCTCAAAGCGCCCACATCATAGCATTGATTAGTGTTAGCGGGAACCACAAGAACGTGGCAATCTTCTCATTATTAGCTTTCCAGGCGTTGTAGCACTAAACGTACATTATTTTGCGGTAACGGTGACTATCCTTGAAGTCTTCGGACGATTTATTGCTACGTCAATGGATCGTTTAATACATTTTTAATGAGAAAATGCCGTAAGCGTAACATACAGTACAATACACACGTACCTTGGGTCACGGTCTGTTTGAAATTCATGAAATTAAATCTCCGGCGTCTTTGTTTTGACGTTGAGTGGACAAGGTGGTGCGGACCATGAATCCATTGTTGTTAAACTTTAGTCACTTAGTGTCAATGCAGTGTTTTAAGTGTGACATCCGCGTATCGCGAAAACCTTTCACAGTTCAGTCCACATGCTTGAGCAAGGCTTTTTGTGGCGCGTTCGCAGCGCGACTGGTGGCGGAATTGGAGGCTAGGTGGATGGCGCGTCGAATTTCTATTGCCAAGCTTTGTAACATATGAGGAATACTTGCACGTGCAGGCCGCTTTAGTCAACATGAATCGATCCCTTGACCAATGCACTGCACGAAATGCTTTAAGTTTCTGTTTACCCGTATTCTCAGAATGCTACTTATAACTTCTACCTTTCATCCCCAAATTTTGACAAACAATTCCGCATTCAGTTCATTCGTTCATTCAGGTGATATGACCAGAATTCGAACGGGCAAAACCAGTCCACCACTAGATCACTACCATACCGAATTTACCGATATGGTCACTTGTCCAATGGCATAAGATAATTAATAAGATAATTTGGCAAAGTCCCCGCCAGGACTGCCGGCCAGGGTAGCGTGAGAGGCTACCATGCTCCGTCAGTGGCTATGGGATGTATTCTGGCTAATTCTGAACAATCTTTCGGCCCCGACGATGATCGCAGGTTTCCCGGATCGAATCCCCGGGCTGGCACCTCCCTTTACCAGAATTCTTCTTCTCTAAAAAAATCTGGTTATGTTCAAAATTGAGCTGGTTCAGCCATAGAAGCATTAATTGCTTCGGCTAACACAAGGCTCGTCAAAATTTGAAGTAAAAAAAAAAAACTGAACCAGTTATTGAGGTCACAACCGTGACGAGGAATGAATAGTACATGTATAATTTCGGCTTGTAAGCAGTTACGCGCCCAATAATATTTTTTTTCGGTTGAGCGAATTCCGTGAGGTGGCACATTTTTAGGAATTCCAGGAATTTGGACACTTCAGGGAATAGCGTTTATCTTCAGAACTTTTCTCAATGAAACTTAAAAAGCACTTCCAGGATGTTACAAAGTAAAAGCCGGAAGGGTGCAAAATTAAACATTAAAATTCGACGTATCGGCTTATCTCAGAGCTCTTATCAGGAGTAGCAAATTGTATTTATTTGCTACTCTTGATAATGGCTTTGAGATGAGCCGATACGTCGAGTTTTGAAGTGTAGGCCTATTTGTAAACTTTCCGGCGTTTACTTTACAACATAACTTTTCTTAATCGTACCAAATTTCTTAGATTTATTTCTTCAATTGAAACTTTTTGAAATTTTTTTGAGTCAGGTGGGCAGGTGGGCAATTACTGACTGGGCTCTCTGGGTCAATCGTGATTGGAAGTCGTTACAACCAAAGAAGTATTATGCTACACAAAAAGAATAACAACCGTTAAAAACACTTTCATGATTAAACAAGAAAACCATTAAGTGCAGAGAAGTCAGTTTTTACGACGTTTCGCGTCTCGGTTCGGAGTCGATTTTAAGTAGGATGAGTAAAATGTAAAAAAAACAACGTTTTTATCTACGCACCGATTGGCAGACAATTCATACGAAAGCACTGGTTAAAAAGCAACTAAGCCTTTACAATCTCCATGGAATGTAAGGGTAATAAAAACACACCCATCACAATTCCGGAGCGGAAATTGTTGGCTGTCAAAACAAAGAGAACAAACTCACCCCAGCCTGTGTAGATCGAATGACAAGAGGAGGGGCCAGGAGGGGGGGGGGGGGGGGTCATCTTAAAAAGAGTCCATGCGTTTTGATTGGCGAAAATTTGGTGACGTCAGATTCGGTGAGTCTTTCTTTTTTCAACAATAAACGGAGACTGAACCAAAGTATTAACCTTCGGGAAACAAAAAGTAAAAACCTCCAGGTAGTTTTCAGTTGCCCAGTTTTATTCTCTTCATGATCTTGGGAGGGGCTCTACTCCTCCCCCTTCCCTCCCCCCTTCGCCTTCTATGGTGCGCTACTACCGGTAAAGGTGGTTCAAAATAACAAAGTGAGAAGGTAATACAATCAATGTTTTACAGATAAGGTTTCCTGTGTCGTTCCATTTACACCATGACGTAGCGAGCGATGATTTTTTTTTTTTTTTTTTTTTTGGTAACAGGGTGTGTGTGATACAGAAATTAAGGGAACAGAAAAGCCCCACTAAAAAAATTTTTTTTTTTTTTCTGAGTAATAATTACGACGTCTCAGTAAAATATAAATTCACAAGGCTTTTTTTATTTTGTGATTTTCGCTGTTGTGCTTTTGTTGTTTCTTTATTACTATGTACAAGCGCGGATCCAGAGGGGGGCGGGGGGGGGGGGAAGCTATCGCCCCTCCTAAAACCGAATCAGACACACGATCTGATAATACTGTTTTATTGTTTACAGTTGTCTTCTCTGACTGCGTAAGTTTTCAGCATTATTATTTCCTGTACAGACAGCGGCACATTTATTTTGTTTCGTCCTATTTTTTATTTTTTTTTGCCCTTTCTTCCGTCCATTTATCGTCCATTGAACACTATACACAATACAAAATTGTGACCGAAAGTATAAAAAAAAAAAAAGGACTATACCAACGTAAAAACATGTAAAAGGGTTATTCTTTACCCTATTGTTTCAGAAATATTTCTCAGTTTATTTTAAAGACAGCAGAAAAGCTCGGAAGTCAAAAATGCAGGACATGAAGAATCGAATAACAAATCTCTACGAATAAAACTAATTTATTATTCCACAATTTTTAGTTCAACAAGCATTGGTGGGTATAAAAAGCTTTATTTTACTAACTTTAAAAAAAAAAAACACTGGGAAAAAAGAGCGTGCGTTACATGAGTCTTGCTCATCCCTCCCGCCCCCCCCCCCCCCCCCACGCCTCTAAAATTTGGGACCTGTGACCACGATTAGAAAATTATGTTTTAGATCCCTAGCTGATTTGAAATATCTCCTCCTAAAATTTCATCCTGGATCCGCTACTGACTGTGTGGATTTCCCAACATTTGCGTATAATTTTTTTTTATTAATTTCTTTGCGCCTTAAATCAACCGAAGCAATTTAATGCTTGTATGGCTGAACCGACTGAATTTACAACATTACCAGCCGTTTTTGAGAGAAGACATGTCTTTGTAGCGCCCAAGAATATGTAGAACGACACCTCCTGACAGGTAAAGAAATAGCCACAAGTTCACCAATGTAAATTGAATTAAATTTTTGGTAAATTGATTGATGCCTTGGTCACAAATCATAAAAATTTTATACACAAATAAAGCGAAGAAACTTAGTGGGACTTATTATCTGCAGTCCCACTATTTTCTTCGTTTTATTTGTGTATACAACTTTTATAAATTGTGACCAAGACATCAAACCATTTGCCGAAATTTGATTCATTTTACATTGGTGAACTTGTGGCCATTTATTTACCTGTCAGGAGGTGTTTTTCTACATAAGAAATATCTGGTAAAGGGAGAGGCAAACCCGGGGATTTGAAGCTCCAAACATCGTTCGGGCCGAAAGATTGTCCCGAATTAGCCCAAATAATTTCCCATAGCTGCAGAAGGAGCATGGCAGCCTCTCATGCTACCTTGGCCGGTAGTCCTGGCGGGGACTTTACCAAGATTACCATTCCAGGGGGGGTTCGACCAGATCCGCAAACCTACAGCAACCAGGCTGAGCTCTCTCTCTACTCAGCCACGATGATTGATCACGAGGGACACCAGGAGAGTATAAAGAGTTCCATCGGAACGAGGAGTGACAAACAGTGTTAAAGCCCTGGCCTTGTGTGTGACCGGAACAGAAACCAATTCTGCGGATTGTGGCACAACAAAACAAAAGACATTCATCTAATAAGGAATTGTCAAAAGTCTCGCACGTCATGTCTTGCTTGGTAAATCTGTAAATTTGTTAAAGTATAAATTCTAAGAGGAGGCGTTGACGCCTCGACGGTTCGAGGCTCAGCATCTGTTGAATTTTTATTTCAATGTGCTGGTTACGCTGATCACGTGACTTTTCAAAACCCACATAACTCGAGGAGGCTCCGCTTCCATTAACTATGCAGCAACTCACAACAACCTTTAAACCCACACAAATTTCTAATTTTCGGAGCTTTAATCCACTTCTTGTTCACAAAAATGACATATAAAAAAAGGTTAAAATATAAAAAATGGGATCAGCCGTACACAGAAGTTATCAGGGAGCAGCCACATTCCAACACGGCCGCTCCCTTTGGGGCTGGTTTCATTTTTGATGGTTTAACCTTGTATTTTTGTCATTTTTGTGAACAAGGAACGAATTATAGCTCCTAAAATTAGGAATTTGTGCGCGTTTAAAGGCGGTAGTGAGTTCGTGACTCGTCAGAGGGCACCCTTTACTTCTTTTCGACGTCTACTCAACAAAGTTGGATAACATACGGCAAAATTGTTTAGTTTTGCGGGGCCTTACATTTTACCCTTGCACCCCCCCTTTTGAAAAAGGCTAGCTGCGGCACTGGCTGTTCATTTCCTGTCTGTACACTGGTGTCCCATCGCTGAATCTGAATGTAGGGCACGCTAGCTAGTGTGGTCCCTGGAGCTAAAGCTGAGCAGAATGCTAGGCTTTGCCGTTGTCGCCACGACCTAAGCGCCGGTGTGGGTGTGCAAAGTGAATGGAGAAAAGAGAAGCTGGCTCATTTGTCAACAACATGTGCTTAGGACCATATGTGCTCTTCACGTTAGACAAAGATGCGACGAATAAGTTTTGCCTCAAACGTGAATCCATTAATAAAGGTTTGTGGTGGAAGAGAAAGGGGCCCTGAAGCTTGGCTGCAATGTTATGTTGGTGGTTGGCGAAGAGGAAAAGGGAATTTCTCTGACGAGATTGTCTGTCTCATTTCCCCGTCGTTTTCAGTTACAAATGTGTGACTCGACTGACTGCGCAACTCCGTGGTTTTAGTTTCGGGAAGATGGGTAAACTTCTCTGTGCCAGATGTGTGGAATGGTGGAGGCTACGCAGTGTGCGACACATCCATCAGTGCTGCTGCGTACTCGTAAACGTGCCGGATAAGTTATACACAAGGACTTTTCTTTCGGTTGTCATTTCCACTTTTGGATTTCCTGCAGGAAACTTCTCAAGTCGAAAAATGGTTCTTCTCGACAGTTCTGAGTAATGGCGTTGCAAAATTGTTGCTTCGGCTGAGTTGACGTAACTCAGCAAAACTTTCAAAGATGAGAAGAAAATAAGAAAACAAATAGCGAAAATCATAGACTAAACGAAGCACACAGTAAACTACCATCGCAACGCTCTCGTTACGTGCAATGTTGGGAAAGTGAGGGCGTAGCTGTCAACCTGCTGGGGACACATATCCTGTTGCACGCTTGAAAGCTGGCCATTGCAACACAGAATACAACGCCCAGGTTAGGGTATGTAGGCCTTCCTCCCCCACGTTCTAGTAAAACTTATTGGCGGAGCGCAGCGTAGCCTGTACCTGACACCAAGTTGCAAAATGTTTTCATGTGGGTCGGCGTGTTGAACTTTCGTAATCTAGGTGGAGCCCAAACGAATGGACGGGTTGGCATAAAATTTGCTACATTGCTAGAAACACCCAAAAAGTATTGTTGAGCTTGAATGTGCCGTAAATCGGCCAATTATTACAAAAGAAGTTAAACTTTTTCGAATTTATCGATCTAACACTCACCATTCTGAATTTGGAATCCTGAAGATTACGCAATTCCGATGAAGCATACACCATGCTGATTGTAACCATGTTAACTTTTTAAAACACGGAAAATTAATTCGGCATTGCTTCATTACAAATAGCAATCTTTTTGACGTAATTCAACGAAATAATAACATTTGATCGTCGTATTTTAGCCACAACAGAAAGGTAGGCAATCAAACAAAAAAAAAAAAAAAAAAAAAAAACCAATAGGATTCCGTTAATGACACATATTCGCTTCATTAGAAATGAATGCCCGGAGAATTACCTTCAACACGGCGACCAAAAATGCATTTTTTTGATTGGCTAAGGCATTCATACCTTAAGTCTTCGTAGAGTGGGGAAACTACTTACATGAAACGAAACTATGCAGCAGGCAATTCGTTCATACCACAGTACAAATTATTAAAACGTATTCGTGTAAAGGTTTGGAAACTCCCTGTGACTTTAGCAAAACAAATTCTCAACACCTTGATGCCTGATAACAACAATGTCGAAAACAGTTCCACTAAGTGCGTTCAATGTGCTGCACTGATTTGTGAGCCCCAAACGAAAAAGCCAAGGGTTCCAGCAACACTAAAACCGTTCACTGATGGGTCGAAATCAGAAGTTAGCATGGCATGAACTTGTGTGCATGAGGGGGATGACTGTTTCCTATCGCCTTTCACCTGCTATTCTGTGTTTTCGGCAGAGCTTTTGGCACTTGGTCTGGTTGTTGAATGGATCCTTGACCTTCCGGGCACGCATTTTATCATCTTCAGTGATTGCATGAGTGCGCTGGAGTCCTTGAAGCTGGATCCCAGGCCATGTTGAGATAGCTGGGAATGAGAACGTTGATGTGAACGTTGATGATCCCTTTCTCTTTTCCTCGATAGGGATCTGTGCCTTGTTCCATCGGACGCCTTTCCAGCTCTACGTCTGAGATTGCTCGCTGCTTGGCAATCCGTCTGGGACAAACAATACGGTAATAAGTTGCAGGCTATTAAAGGCACTGTTCAGGAATGGCACTCAGTTTAGTCGCTGGGATGAGGTGGTGTTAGCCAGTTTGCGCATTGGTCACACCAACCTTACTTATTGCGACCTTTTGAGGGGGGGGGGTATACTTCCTGAATGTCATTGGTGTCGACGGCCACGTACGGTCTGTCACTTGCTTGTTGATTGTCATCATCTTGATGGTGTTTGTCGCCGTTTTCAGCAGGCGATAAGTCTGACCTCTTGGCTGGGATTTAAAAATGTTTGGCGGGAGGTACAGATCTACGATGAGAGCTAGAATTGGGATTTGTTAAAAAAATCTCCATAACGCATGGTGCCTGGCAACCCGGACCACTGCAATATGAATGAGGTTGGCGTTAATGACCTAGCTATCGACGTGCCATTCATCTTCAATCTCCCTCTGGCACATTCTAGATTATATCTCCACCCCCTGCAATGATCGGGGTTGTCCGGTTTGAATACCCAGAAACCTCCGGTATTCAAACCACAAATCTTCCAGGAAATCTCCAGGTATTCATACCCGGAAAAGCTCTGGGTATTTAAACTGGAAAACCTCCGGGAAACCTCCAGGTATTCAACTGGAAAACCTTCGGGAAAACTCCAGGTATTCATACGCAGAAAACCTCCGGATATTCGAACCGGAAAATCTCCACGAAATATCCGGGTATTAATGCCCGGAAAACCTCACCTTTTACTAGACTTCTTTCTAAATGTCTAATAAGGATCATAATTAAGCCACTTCATCTACACGAGCATTAGTTTACGGCAGATAATATCAAACTGCAAAAAAAATTGTTAAAATAAGTAAGAATACAAAATGCACTAATCTGAAAAAGAAATAAAGGTAGTCCTCATTAAAAAGAATAGTAAAATAGAAGGATCTGGGTTCGAGTACCAGTCAAGGCATTTGTGTTTTCTTTCTTTCATTTTTCTCAGATTATCATATTTTGTGTTATCACAAAGCCGCCTGTTTTGATGTGATAATATGTATTCATACGTTGACTGGCGTGTTGCAAAACGAACAATTTAAAATGGTACTGGTACCACAAAAACTTGCCACAGTAAAAAGTATTTACGCAAATTCGAATCAACTTTTTTTTGTAGTTTTTCTTCTTCATGTTCAGTCATACGCACACAAACAAGGACTTCAAGACGTGCCTTTAAATGTAGACAGCCGTGAAATCCGGTTCTCAATTCTTCTTGGCTTTAACACTAAGACTTAACACATTATTCCGAGATTTGGCTAGTTTGTTTGGGATTGTACTCTGCGAGAAGGGACTTTGATCTGATATTTTTACGTAACTGCCGGTTCAGTGACGTCACGTGCCAGACGAAGCTTCCCATTGGCTGTAGATACGCGAATCGCGCAATCGTTTAGATAAGATGTTGCACTGGCAGACCAACCCACATTGATTCCACTTATCTTTAAGACGTAACTCAGCTCCTACTTACGTATGATGAAATCCAGCACCTGTAGAGATTGATTTGGTACAAACTGAAGGGCAAAATGAAGTTGGAGATGTTTTTAACGCTATCCAAAAACTATCAGTTGATCCAAAAAAAAAACAACAATAATCTGTTCTATACAATATTTCCTTTGGCTCACGTTTCAATTTTAGTGTCACACCTTTTTCAGTGCTTGAAATATTTAAAACCAAAATATGCAACTCCGTAATTATGGTTCAATGCTTGACAGTGCGGGGGGGGGGGGGGGGGGGGGGCGAGGCGCTGCAGAAAAAACAAAAAAAAAAAGACAAGGTGGACAACTAGAGTGCCAGCATCGCTTGTCAGAAAATCACTTTAATTTTCATCTACACAGTCGGAGTCTGGGTCACAGGCACAATAACAGCAACAGAGTTCAGCCTACGTTTGGACCAGGTCAAAGCAAAACTTTCTGCTTTGACCTGGGCCAAAGATGCCCACTGATGTTGCCCACTGATGCCCACTATGCCCACTGATGTTGGAACTGTGCTTTTGACGAAGATGCCGACTGAGCAAACGAAACTTAAAGTGATTTCATGACATGTATTTAGGGATCGCAAGTTGTGCACCTTTTTTTTTTTTTTTGTATAGTTGAATACTTGGTTATTCATGCAACCCTAGCCTTGGTTAAAATAAATAAATAAAAATTGAATGTTTCTTTTCCATAGAGTACTTTAGCAAACCACGGGTATAGTGTAAAGTCAACGTCACTACGAGCTTTGCACATTACGTCATTCCCATTTTGTAGACACATTTTAATTTGACGTTAAATGATCACGATACTCTTAAAGTACGTTTCAGGAAAAGAAATGTACAAATATAGCAGCCAGTCGCATTTAGCTTAAAATTTGATCGTTAAAGCCTATGCCGACATCGTTTCATGAAATTCACCGAGTATTCAGTAGTATTCATTCGAAGGAGTATCAAACGAGCTCGATATGGCATACATTGTCATGTAATCTGAAACATGGATAAGGTTGCTTGCGACAGCTCCATATCACTCGCATGTATAATCATTTGTCATTGCTTATCACTTATGTACACCTGGTTTAATGTACACAACGAGCTATTTAACTTCACAATTTTAGCAACGATCTAAATTCTGAAATTGTTTCTATAGTGTCCGCGGCCTATCTTGAGTTCTCCGTAGAACGAACACAGATAATCGATTGTACGTTTTCAGTAGCAGAGTGCCTTGTTGATATCCAAGATGGTTACAAAAACAATGGCGGCTATCGATTAAAACCACCCCATCCAGGAAGACGTAGCCGCTCACAAAATACTTGCAGGACTCAAGACACACCGCTCACACAATAGGTCTACTTGCTTTTACACGTTTTTTTTATGTTTTTGCTTTCATTTACTTTCATTTTGCTTTGTCTTTTGTCACGGCATACTTTTCCGCAATACGAAAATGGACGAAAGCAAAAAAAGGAAGACACCAACATGAACAAAACTGAAAAATACGACAGTTTAAGTGAAAACTGAATTACTGCTGACAAGATAAAAGGATAGAAAATGTGCTGTGAATGTCCAGCTGTTTCATTTACGAGTGTAAGTTAATTTAATTATGCACAATTTTTGCACCAAAATTCTGTAGTTTATGATAAATTTTAAAGAAAGTGCTGTTCAAGTAATTCACTTTTGGCGAGTAACCACAGAAGCCTAATGGTCTTACGGTTTGAAGCTTGATTGCTGTTTGGGTTCAACGTCTTCTGCAGTAACTCTGAACACGTTCTCAAAATTTCTCTTGAACGCTTTTAATTATTATTTACGAGTGCCCAGTTTATACTTAATTATAACTACTAAAGAGAGCTTCATTACACTCGCTTATGTACGGGCCTGAATTCGTTCGTTTCAACTTTGAGAAAATTCAAAACGACCGTATAAGTCGGCGTAATGACTTCCTATAACCCTTTCTGTAACTAAGTTAAATTAATGCCTGCAATTCGAACACCGTATATGCAGAATATTTAATACAAATTTTATTTGTTCCATGAATAATAAATCGACCTCCCATTTCGTCGAAACAAGAGATTAGCCAGAAAATTAGTGTTAGACAAATTGCATAGCGTATCAGTTTGCGTTACAATTCAGCCCGTCGGCCTTTCCGTGGGCTTCATTTGCAATTCAAACCTGGTTCCGTTCTCCATTTCTGGCACGTGCTCCGAAGGAATTTGCATTATTATTTAAAAGTTTACATTAATGCGATCACTGTTGTGCCGCCGAGTTATTTATTTAATCAGTTTGCTTATAATATGAAATGGCTTTTTATCACAAATCAGATACCTACAAGATTCTCTAAGCCGCATTTATTGCTGGGCAGTCCAGTTTAAATGAATATATTTGTGAGAGTTACGAAAGTTTTCGGCCGAGGCTCTCTTTCGTATTAAAATTGTAACCGATATGCAAGCAGGTGAGTCACAGGTATTTTTAAATTGTTTTAAAATATTTTTTACCTATTAGATATTGTCGCCAAAACGGATTCAAATTTGAATTCTTTGCATGCGTTTTTTGAAGAGAAATGCATTCACAAAGCAAAAGAGGTCGAGCAAATCATAGTATTTGGGAAATCCTTTCTAAGTGACATAAAAAATAAAATTCAACTCACCTAGTCAAACGATAGGTGGACTCTTTTTCTATCAAACACAGCACAACAAGGTCCAGAAAGAAGTAAATTATTGTAAGACAGTATGAAACGTTTGTCTAACTACTCGCGAGGCAGACAATAAGATTCAAATCTTTAGGCTCAATTCCAAGTCCAATACTATGCAGGGAGTATCACATATAGGCACTGGCAGTATAGGTCTCAGCTTGTGTCAGCTTGTGCCATCCCTTGTAGTCATAGAGGCACAACGTGTTTGGGGGGATTGAGGACTAATGGAGCGTCGACAGCATGGTCATTAGTGCCAACCTCAGTCACAGTGTAGTGGTCTGGGGCAGCTTGTTAGGCTGAACCGCCAAACACCAACTGAAGACTATCTCCAGAATCTCAGGATTTTTACGCTCTTGAAAAAAAGATTCCCCAGCAAGGAATTACGCAATGGTAACGGACTGTGTGCACGAAGTGGTCCAACTAGTTATGCAGTTGGGCTCGATTACTGCTTAGCAACCGACACTCGTCCTACAACAGTATTGGCAGCTATCGGCCGAGTGTTGTGTTGCTCACGTAATGGCAAGGGTCACCGTGCAGTGTTGGCTGTGATGTCCATTACAATGCAACATCTCCCTTCCCATAAGTTTTTGCTTAGGCAAAAGAAAACCTACCTACCTTACGATACTCACTCTCACCTACACCATGCTGCAAGATTTAAAAGTCAGAATGAAACAATTTTATCCTGGTTAACTAAATTATGTTTTCACAAATCTTACAGATCGAATTTAATCTAATTTGTTTTGTGAGTTTCAACATGCATGCCTAACTTTCACACTCTTTATGGTGCCTTGTTAACTGATTTTAAGCTGTTTTTTTTTAACATTCCTCTTCAGCTGCTACAGCTCACAATTATTTAGCTCCAAGTCTATACAATATTTTTTCTACACCCACATAGTTCAGGGTACCATAGTTCAATTCTTACCCCACAGTAGTTTGTCACCTTATTCCTCGAAGTTTGTGATCCACTATCTACACTCCACCAGGCTTGATTTTAGATCCCACATACTCGATGTCCATAAGCAGAAAATTCTTTTCTGGTATTGTCTTCTACAAAACATCCTTCTGTGTAGTGTCTTGACATATAGAGTTGGCCGTGACTGTTGAGAGTGTTGATGAATATCCCACTGTGGACATGAGAGTTGGGAACACAACTTTGGCAGTGTCCACGGCAGGTATCGTAGTGGAAGGAAACAGGACACATCAGGGTTCCGTCATCACAGGGGAAGATCACTCACATGTCTACGTTTATATGTTGGGCTGATGGATTACTGGGCTTTCCTAACTGGAGTTCATAGTCCATATGCTCCCTAGACATCATCAGAGATGGCCTGATCCAAAAATACACCCTGTCCGCTGACCCGTCCACACCTGTGTGACCTTACGTTATGTCCTATTGGACATCTGTTTGCTTCTAGTTTCTGTTTTGACCCTCTTGTTGTCCTTCTGCTGGTAGCCTTCAGATGAGAAGTAACAGCACTTGCTGCCCGTTCTTCTTGCCTTGGAAGACGAACAATGTTCCAAGGAGATTGGGGCCGGTCCATCCGGAGCATTGGGTGGCTACATAACCCAGCATCTCCTCCTGTTGTGGTAGCTTTCCTCTTCTTCCCCACTTGTGGTTGCAGGCCTTTATGGCGTTCATACTCTGGTTCTTCACTCTGCTTCCCCCCATGCTGCTGACGTAATGACGATCCGCAACCCTTCCAGGTTTCATCCATTGTCGGTTGCTGGTGTCCTCCCAAGAAACCTACTGTTGGCTGTAACTGTCAGTTTTGTAAGTGTGACAAATCTCGCAACTGCTTACAAAGTCTACAATGTCCCTCTTCATGCCAATCCATCTAACCAGTTTCTGCATATTTTTTAGTTTTATACACCCCAAAATGGCCACCAAGTGCTGAGGAATGGATTACAGCAATGGCTTGGTGATGTAGTGAATTCCGCAAAAATGCTTTAAAATGTGTATTACTTTCAGCCACATCACACACGTTAAGATTCCATCATGAGCAGAGTTTTCCTGCAGCAGTACCTCATCTATCAACAGCTGATGATGTAGGGTCAGTTACTATGCCTAACCTGGTAATCTGGCGTGATGACCACTTGTCATCAACCTGTACCTTCTGGATTGCTTCCAAACTTGGAAATCCAGTGAGATTCTCATTTACCTTTACTCATTCCACCTTACAATCAGTTAGTAGTACGGAATTTTCGTTTTCATCTGCATACTGACACAACCCTAAATGACAACAAAAACAGGTGTATTTCTTGCTTACTTCTTTCGTAAGAATCTACAAGAAGCCTGATTTCATGCCCACGATTGTGAACCACTTTGCCTTGCCTAGCATGGGAAATACTTAGCTGTCTCTGGTTGGCTGGCTGTTTTTTATTGTCTTGGAGTTGAAAACACGGTAGTCAAGACAGAATCTTTTAGCCCCGGGCTCACCCGTTTTTGGGTAAGAATGGGTACAGGACCTCAGGGGAACACAGAGCATTCAATGACGTCACCTCTGAACCATTCAAGCATCTGTGTTTTAATGATTTCTCTGGTCTCCTTGTTGACAGGGCGATGATACAATTGTATTGGTCATGTGCCTGGCTTGACTTCGTGTTCGTTTTGGTAAAGATGTGCTACCTCTTTTAGATGTTAACACATGTTTGAATTTAGGCAAATGCTATCTCAACAATTTGCGTTGCACATAAGAACAGTGCACCTGTTGGATTTTCTCCTCCAATAGGGCGTCATCCTTAGCACGCCGCTTACATTCCACTTCCATATTCAGTTGCGCTGTTGTTCAGTTTTCATCTGCCAACCTTTGCAAAAGGTAGGGTTTCTTGTTCTTGCGAACCCACATGCCTGCCACCTTTTTGGATATCTGGTATGAAGCCAGTCTTATCCAAGACATCCGTGCCTAGAATTACACTATCTGCAGCATTCTCATGCATAAGAAGCGTCTGCTGGGTAGAGTAACCACTCTACCTGACCACTGCTCGCATGTACCCATCACCTATTCGTTTGAGTACTGGTCTTTAATTTCAAACGACATGGGTCCAATTCTCATTCCGATATTTTGACCTTTACGTCCAAGAGGCAACTGAATTGACTACCCATCTATTTCATTAGCTGAGTCTGTTTGTCATATTAGCCCGTTTTAGTTTCTATACGACAAAATCCTTTCCACCAAGCAGCGTTACTCCGAACTCTGATAAATTTAAACGACATACTTGCTTCATGGTTATAGAGTAAATCACTAAACTCACATAAAGCTATTTGAAGCTACGTGATGCGTAAAACGTAAAAATCGTTTTATTCCTTAGCGGTTGACTCGTTGGTGAGATCATTTTTGAGGTCTTTTGTGTGCCGTTCCACTTAATATTGCTTTAGATTTCATTTAGTTGGTTCAAGTCTTAAGCCTTTTTCGTTGCGCAGGGAGGTGAAATGCGGAAAAACAATAGACCCTGAGAGATCGCTTAAGAAAAACAAGAGTTTGTTCAAGGTCTAGCCGTGTATCGTTTTTCTCAAGGCCCCCTCCCCTTAACTCCTATTTTTCATTACCGTTTCCACGTAATTAATCTCGTAGTAATATCACGAGATAAACTGCCTGCCTGTCGCCATCAGTATAATTGTACGTGTGTATTGGGAAAAGGAACCCTGTTCTGAGAGAAACAGTCAAGTTATTCTCCCGAGTCACATTAATCGGCTGTGATAAGAGCAAGTGGAGCAGAAGAGACCACATGCGTCAGATTAGGATAACCATTAATACCCGGGTGATCTCGGCTTCTTGTGCTTTATTTCTGCCACTGGGCTGCTTTGCCAGCTCTTATCTGTCTCGCTGGGGCCACTAACTGGTATTTCATGGAGTTAGACGATGGGAAAGTAGAGCTCGTTAAGTCATTAGATGAAGCCCGACAAGTACGACTTTTGCACGACAAACATTCCCTCCAAAGTGTGGAAGATAGCGAGACAACAAGAAGTGTGCTCCAAGAAAACTTGAATGAAACTTTCCCCTTTCAAACCTTACACATTTGTGCGAACTGAATTTGCGTGCCACTCTATACTGACACGAAATACATAATCAGTATGCTTTAAAAACATCCAAGAAAACCTGGAGGAAATAGGTGACGCTTTCTTCACACGTTTGATATAAAACTTGTTATCCTTCATTCGACACACGGCCTTTGTAAGATCAAGATTTGGGGTTTGTTTTTCACCTCTGTAGGCTAACGTGTGGCACAGTGGCAACCCAGACTGCTGCAATGTGACTGAGGTTGGCGCTATTGACCTTGCATTAAACCTCAATCCCACCCCACCTTTGTCAGAGTGGCTAAAACAATAAAAAAAACTGTACTAAATCCTGGAAAACCATTCATATTTACCTAAACATCATTTCTTAACGTTGTAAGCCCGTGGGGTGCAAAGGATAAGGGATCTGCCCACAGATTGCAGCATTGCTACTTGGGATTTTCTGATCATTTTTGCCCCGGGGAAAAATTATTTCGCATTTTATTTACCCTAGTTTGGGTTACTTAAGGAGATACGGATTGCTTAGTTAATACTCGTTGAAGAAAATTATACAGGAATCAAACAAATAATAGGCCTAATTACGTGTGGCGCCATGCAGTAGCATGACAACACACTACTACTGTTGTCCCAAATGTGAGGGGGAAATATCCTTCCTTTACTTCAGTGGCGTGCGCACTGTGGGTCTAGGGGGGGGGGGGGGTGTGGGGGCAAGGGAGCATTGTCCCTGCCATTTTAGAATAATGTACCTCCTGTTGCCAACAATTTTTTTTTTTGCAGAACCAAGCTAGCGATGCATGCCAATTTTACAGACATGTTATTTTGTGATATTTTGTATAAAGCCATGTACATTTTTTTTTTACGTTCATCGGACATACCGTTTGAAAAAAAAAAATGGCGCGAGAAATTTTAGTAAACATTTATATGCGAAGGTTTTTGACTGGTGTGGTGGTGCATGAGAAATGCCAATACCACTAACTTTCCATACTCTCCCATATTCTAAATAGTGTGGGACTGTGCTCTTAAAAATGTTTACTCCCAAGCATTGTGCCCCCCTTTTAAGAAAAGTTTGTCTCTGCCCCACGTCATTAATTTGCCTATTTACTGTAAAAATTATTAGCGTTCATAAAAACTAAAAAGAGTGTAGTAAGAGTCAATGCAAATGATCCTTTGCATAAAAAGAGCCGATCGATGATACCAAAAGAAACTAGAGCGGACGACTTTGAAAATAATGATCGGTAAAAGTCATTATTTCCGCTGGTTTTGCCGATGGTTTTTTTTTCTCATCACCAATACAGTTTTGTTTGTTTTGTATTTTTTTCTTTTGTGTTTTCATTTTTTTCTGATTCTATCAAGAATGGTTTTGATTCCATCAATGGGCAAAGAGACTTAATTACAACTTATTGGTTGTGGGGAAATTGTCCCACGATATTGGACAAAAAATAGAAATAATAGAGACAATATCAATATTGCTCTGTCTTTGCCATCAAAGACTGAAGACACGGAAAAAGGAGATGGCTTCATGCTGACGTGGATAATGAGTGTTTGTTCTGACTTTATATTGACAGGGCGTACGGAACGTCCGAATGGGCATGTCACGTTACTTTTCTTTTATTCCGAGAGCCTGAATTCTTTCCCGTTCCAAGTTGTGCTTCTTTAACCTTCTGGCACTCACAAGAGTGTTTTTGTGTTAAAGGCCTGAGGGACAGTGTTTGCACTTAATTAAACGTGTTTGGCTTTAGGGAAGGAGACGAAAGTGAGCCGATTTCCGGCAGATTTCTTTAGTTACTATTTGCAAACTCTTGAAGTTGAAACTGTTAAATCTGTATGTCTGTAGTATACGCAGCAGCAGGGATTAAGAGACCTTATTAATTAATGTTTTCGTGATGGATGAAAATACCAGGCTTCCTTTCTGTATGGGGATTACCTACTGTTGCTAACGTATAGTAAAGTTTCTTGATACTTATTGCAAATTAGGCTTTGAAATCGGATTTCAAAATCGTTGAATGTGTAAGTTGGTGGCTGCTTCTGACCTATTGCTGAAAATTTCTTTAAAAAATACAGCAAACAAATTAAGACAAATAAGAGTTCGCACATAATGCCACAATAAGACAGGAAGAAAGAAAGGATACAAAAGGAAGAGCGCATCAACACATTGGTTATTTGAGCTCATATTTACACAAGTTTGGCCTTATTTTGGCCAACAATACAGTACACGGCTGACGAGCTGCAGATAAACGACCAGCAGAAAAACGCAGACAGAGGAGTAAAAGGGGTGAGAAAATGGATCACAAACCAAGCATATTCTGATAAAGGGCCACAGAAAATAAATAATCTAAAAATCAGCCGGAAAGTACAGAAAAAAATATATCATGATAAAAGGTTGAATTATGGACTCAAACGTCGTGTTTCTGATATATTTTTATATTCACTTTAAGGCTGTTTTTTTTTTAGATTACGAAACTCAAGAGCGGTTTTTATTTAATTAACAGAAAATAAATGTATAAGATGCGGCTGAAGAGAGCCAGAGAGAATATTCGCAGAAGATTGCGGCCTAGAGTCGTAGAGAATTAACGTCAGGCAAAAAAAAAAGAGTTTGGCTGCCGGTTATTTCGTGTCCTGAAAACTGCTCGCCGAAAATTGCTTCCCGGAGAATTGCTCGCAAGAAAATTGCTAGGCTTCTACCAACCTTCAGCGCTTTTACGTCAGTATAGGTACGCCTACGTGTGGGTTAATTCCTGCTTCAACTTTCGTCCTTGTGCCAGTCCACCTCAACCAATAGCAGTGACAACCCGGGCCACTGCACTGTGACTGAGGTTGACGCTACGGACTTAGCTGTCGACGACCCATTAAACCGCATACCTGCCCGATAGAATAACACGTGGTCTATAGTCTGTTCCACATTATGTTTTCAGAAAACTAACCGTATGATGCCACGTTTTCTTCCACTATGAGTGCAAAAAATCCGTGAACATCCCATTCGTAAACTCGGACAGTAACTTTTTTGAGTCTACAAGTATGATATCCTCATGGTTTTGCACTCTTAGTGCAAGGAAACGAGTCGTCATCCAGTCAGTTTTCTGAAAACATAATGTGGAACAGACTATAGCAGCAAGTTTCAGTACTGCCTACAATTACATAAGTATAGTAGAGAGTGCAACACTGTTGCGTCTTTAAACATAGATCTGATACATAATTTTCTTCGAAGGACTAAACAATCGAAGAATGAGAGACAAATTAGAGGCACATAACTCCCTCCGGTATATTTTAACAGTTTCACTCGATACATTACCGGAAATAGTTTTATATAAACTGATTTACCTTTCATTTGCTGGTCTAAGGGTACGATGCAGATGTCAGTAGTGGCGCGTGAATGTTATTAGGCTTGTTTTAAACGGCTCGGTCCGAGCGGTATATAACTCCCGCCACATCGCTGGCAAGCCGCGGCCCTGGAGGAAGGATAATTAATCCTTCGCTCAAGAGTGCGACTTGGTCGTACGATGTGTCACGTTGCAGCGGCCCCGAAATGAGTATGACTAGTGTCTAGAGCAATGCGCGCTGCGGTCGTTTGAACTATATTTTAGCGTAGGTGACGCAGAGTAAAGCGGCCAGAACGGAGGGATTTATGTGCCTTTAACCGCGATCGGGGTTAACAAATGCGTAGCGGACAAGATACTCGCACCAGCTAGAATGTCTATAACAAAAAATTTCACGTTCATGAAATTTTCTACCGTACGTCGCCTATTTTCGCCTATTGTTACAATTGTTTTGTACCTCGTCAACCTATTTGTGAATAGAAAATGCGCACTGACATGAAGAACACACCGATTATTTGCTGTGATAAACGCAGATCGACGTAGGAAGACCAGGCGCCATGTTGTTTGCTTCAGAATAGCAAACATATATCTTTGTGACTGGCTGAACGCAGCGCTGCACAGTTCAGTTATACAGAGACGTAGTGGTTGTGGGGGGAAAGATATAGGTAAAGTTCACTTCTGGTTTTGAGTGGCTTTTGCATGTTGTAAGTATACAATGTTAGGGATTTATTTTGGAATGTACGGCATAGTTATAATTTGTTTGATGTAGTAGTGTGCACAGACCACCGTGAGGGCAAGGGCAACTTCTGTAAAGGGTCACGCTGAGGTTTTTTTTTTCTGGGGACTATTTTTTTTTGGCTCGTCAGTCTTTTTTTTTTACCATTTTTTTAAGCTTTTCTCTCTTTTTTACCCTTTTTTGCCCATTTCTGCTCTTTCCTGGCCTTCTTTTTGCCCTTTTTAGGCCTCTAGGCCCTTTCTGTGGCTCCAGCACCAACGTTGATCGATTCAGAACACCAAAATAAGGCAAAGTTTTTTTTTACAAAAAGGGCAAAAGGGGCATTCCCCCCCCCGCCCCTCGAGAAGACCAGGGGCACTGCCTCCTACTCTCCTCCACACGCCACTGGTTTGATGTCTCCCATTTGAGTGATCAAGGTTCAAAGGCAGTAAATTGTACATTAAAGGCATCTTTCAACAACTTCGTGGGTGTCTCACTGGTTGGAAGTGAACTCTACCTATGTCTCATTAATAATTTGCTCACTACGAAAAGTGACTGCTTATGTATCAGCGTATCAGCTTCGTAGGGTTGCAACTTTCGTTGGCTCCAGGACATGGTTTGTGTCAGAGATAGAATCTCCTCCTTTGCTTCACCCGTACAACTTGTAGTGCATATTCTTTTTTTTCTGTGTTTACATGGATGTTTACTTTTCCGTTAAATGAATTAAGGCAATTTTCTTGTTAGCGAGTTAAAAATCGTATTTCATTCTATTGTTTCTAATTCTACAAATTATAGTATATCAAGGTTCGTAATCACCGTGATCAATGTATTGTTTAGCATGATCAATTGCCGTTGCTATGTTGTATTAATTAAGGTTTTTTCTACGAATTGCTTCTATAGCATTGACTCCATAGATTTTTTTTGGAGGCGGATACATCCTTTTACTTCGTTTAGTTCCATAATGTGAAACTGCTATATATGTCCTTCACTATTTGTAAGATTCCATACATGTTAAGAACTTCGAGAAAACGTCTGGGACTAATTAAATAATACGTGAGGAAAGTTTATTATAGGATGAAATGGTCTGGAACCTACTTTTTCATTCCATATGTTGTTCTGCACTGACTGTGCATTAGGTGATGTTAATGAAAACTGGAGGTCTTCTCCGTGACAATTATACATATGTTCCCAGTGGTCAGGAAACATAGGAATACCGTATCGTTGCAATAATACAAATGAAATTTAACTGAATGTATACCCTGTCGTCAATTAATCTGTTCAGTGCAGTCTTGGTTTATGAATTAAACAAGCACTATAATGATTTATAAGAATTAAAAATAAAAACAGTCAATGCACAAACATACAAAAACCACGACATTTCGAGGTTACTTTCACCTCGTCATGAGGTGCACAAAAGTTTCGTCAACATGTAAAAAAAATACAGTTCTTAACTGCTTCAGCATAGGGTATAGTAACATTTTAAAGTAGGAACTAAAACGTAGAAAATGATTAAAAAGAATCTAAGCTCTAACCTGGACAAAACAAGTAAGCATTATAAGAGGACCAATCGACCTCACCCCTGAGACTTCTTCTCTGAATTCGCAGGGGTGAGGTCGATTGGTCCGTATATATACTAGTGCTTATCTGTTTTGCCCAGGTTAAGCTTAGGTTCTTTTTAAACGTTTTTCTGTGTTTATTTCCAACTTAAAAATTTTACTACCCTCTGCCGAAACTTAACGGGTTCTCCAACAGTAATTCGGAAAAAACAACAGCAAAAATCGTACTTTAGAAATATGCTATTCCTTTTTCTTGAGCCTTTTACCGTACACAGTTCTTTAAAGTCAGTGCATTAGTACACATCCTTTGTCTTTCGATTTTAGGGCAGCGTTGTTTGAACAGGTAGGCTGTTTTAATAGTTTGTATGCTTTAAAATTACCGTATACAGCGTAACTACACTGTAATAAAAATGCTATTGATATACGGAATGTTATTAACTGCACAGTGCATTTTTTGACATGTTGAAAAACGTTTGTGGATTTCGTGTGCCTGATGAAGAGGTGAAAGTAACCTCGAAACGTCGTGCTTTATTATGTTTGTGTACTGCTTGATTTTTTTAGTCATGCTTTAAACAGGTATATAAAAGATCCATAGTCTGGACCGATTGTTATGGAAACATATGTTAGAGCGGAGTTTGGAACCTAAATGAGGCCGTAAATCGCTACCAACGCCCTGCCTACCGGGGACTGACAGTTTCCGTGATAAAAGTAATACATAAACGTAGACGTATACGCGAGCGAGAATCTGCTTTAACTTACAGTTGCGCATTGTGAGGTCGTCGAGTAAACGCGCCCTTTTTGGCCTATAATGTATCTGCAGGAAACGCAACAGCACAACTGAGCACTATCATTAATTTCAGCCAATTCTTGTTAGTTCACGCTCGAGCAGCTCTCTGCGTATGTAGAGAGGGTTAGGGGTTGTAGAAAACATTCATTCTATCTTGATCTCAACTTGAGTCGAATGATACGGAGGGAGCGTGTTTTCAGCCTGAGGAGTCTCAGCTTGGCTTGGCGGGGGGAGTAAGTTACGGGTTGGTGGGCGTCAAGAAGTCGCACGTGCAAGTGCGATCGTAAATAGTCGTTGTTGCGGTGAGTGCGTTGGTTGGTCGGTTGGTTGGTGGGTCGGAGTGTGTGGGGGGTCGGTTGTTGAGGGGTTAGGCGCCTTTCTCTCCCGATTCAGTCGGTCGACATGGATAAATTCGGGAGCTGATCAGATTGCAGGCCGGAATCGGTGGCTCGAGACCCGCCTTGACGCCCACGCGTAATTCGTGGCTCGTGAGACGGACCCAATCTCCGGCGATAGGCACTTCACGGACGGTCTTCGAGGCTGACTGTAATAGGGAAAATATAAAATCTGATTTATAAACTCAATTAGAGATCGTTCTGGCTTGCTGCCCCAATTCCCCCCCCCCTCCACCCCACCTCCATATCCGGTTTCAGAACATGTGGCAAGTGTTTTTTTTTCCCATTTTTTTTGGTCTAAAATAGAAGAAACGAAACTTGGCATTTAGCTGTGAGGTTCTTTAACAATAATTCGGAAATAAACAAGTGCAAAATTCGTACTCTAGAAATATATTATTTCTTTTTCTTTGAGCCTTATTACCGTACACAGTTCTTTAAAGTCAGTGCATCAGTACACATCCTCTTTCCTTCGATTTTAGGGTATTGTTATTTGAACTAGTAGGCTGTTTTAAGAGTTTTTATTACCCGGTTTTTGCCTCTCAGTCCTCTTTTAACAATGTAACGATGCAGGAGCGCAACAATGAAACAAGAACGCACAGTGCAAGAGCCGATTTCTTGTATCAAAATGGCGGTTGGCTCTTGCATCAAAATGGCGGGTACATTCATGATTATTATAGACCGGCAATACATACATTTAAAAAAAACGTTAAGAAAGAATGGCAATTGGAATGGTATTAATGGCACAAACCAAAATAATAAAAAAATATTAAGCGAACATTTTTTATTTAAATGTCATAAACCACAGTAAATTAACGAGTGCATTATGCGTTTTAAGACTTTAAATACGCTAGTTTGCTAATTAAATCATTTTATGCGCTACTTAAAATTGAAAAATAACGTTGCAACCTTCATTAAAATTAATCGTTCCACCAAAAAACCTGTCTCTTAACTGTTCTTTATTACTGCCATCGTCTTTGTTAGCAGCATCTTCTACTGCTTCACCTGATAAGCCAATATTGTCCGTATTGTCTTCATCATGGTTACTCGATAAGTCAAATAGATCCTCAAACTCCATAACTTGTTTTGCCGTATCAAAAAAAGGAACAAAAAATATGACTCCGCCTGCAATAATCACCGAGCGCGAGCACACATATTCACCGAGAGCGACCAAACGCAGCCAACACTCGTCGGACTGAGAGGTTAAAGGGTTTAACGAGCGTCATCTCCTGGTCATCTGCCCGAAGCCCCAAGGCCCTATGTCACTGAGAGGCAAAAACCTGGTAATAAATAGGATATCATCCGCTTTCCTCATGGTGAGATCGAAACAATGTCTCGACGCTGCGCGTCTCGACATTGTTAACGCTCAGCACTCGGAAAACGGGTAATATCCTACATGTATAATTTAAAATTACCATATACAGCGTAACTACACTGTAATAAAAATGATATTGACATACGGAATGTTATCAACTGCACAGTCCACTGTTATGCTAACGTCAAAGAAATTGGGTTTTAACAGTTTTTTTTGTGTTACTTACTTAGGATGTACAAAATTTAGGAAAGCATAAACGTTCTGCTAAGTCTTAAAGCCTTATCCATTATGTATAGTTGAAGAAACTAATTGGCCAATGGTACAGATAGGCTACTAACTATTATTAGGTCAGTTTAAAACAAATGTTTATATTCGATATTTCTAAAATTCTACAAAATTCTAAACCAATTTATTTTACCAGTAAGCAGCTGCACTGTGACTGAGTTTGACCGAAAATACCATATTTGAGGATAAATGTGACCTATTCGCAGTGGGTGTTTGAAGGAAAATTTTAACTAAACTACAGCTTTTAATAAACTCTTAAGAACTGATGTTGAATAGTCTGCGTGAAATCAGAAATTCGGTACAGTAGCCGTGTTGGTGAGTTGAACCTCAACAGAAACCTCTAGCATGGCTATAAATTTGAAGGCTGAGTAACCCCATTGTCTCGGGTTATTACTGTTAAACCATCATTATCAGTAACTTTCGCCTGACCCTTAATTTATTTAAAATCCTTCTGATGGCAGGGAAACATTAATGAAAAGCACCTTAGCAATCCGAATACCATAACAATTACACAGGTGCTTTAGAAAGTGATGTTTCTGACAGGAAATTTTAACATCTTTAAATCCCCTTTCATTACAGCTAGGTGAGCATTGGTCAGTTTCTGAGCCATTTTCCTCAAAAGGCTCTTAGCCGCAGACCATATCCTCCATCTTAAAACTTAGCACATGTACCGGTGTGCTTTCGTCGTGTGTGTTTCTGATGTTATTAACGGTTACGTTAGGGAAAACGAGTGTAAGTTTACGTTCAGACAGAAACATGTAAGTAATAAACACTATTGTGGCGACGTTTTCCCCCTTGATCATGCCTGGACCTGCGAAGTCCATTAACATGGAAGAGCGCTTGTTTGTTGATCCTCAATTGCCGTGTTAGCTTGGTGAGTGATCTTTTGGCGTCATACTCTCTCCACCGAATCAGGAAAATTACAAAGTAAAGTTAGATGTTTTCAACCACAACACCTATTTTGGTATAAATTGTAGGCGCATGTATTGCGCATGGTCTATTATGGGTGTTGTAAACTACGACGCATTGTAAAAAAGAAGACAAATAGGCGTTACGGGTGACGTTGTGAATCAAACATATATTTTGCAGCGGAGGCCAAAAAGAACGATGGTCCAAAAATCGTAGCGGACCATCTTCTCTCGCCGTTCAATTTTTGGTGTCGGCAAACAGCTGTTCCCCGCGCAACATACGCTCCGGTATAGTAAGAAGCCACGTTGTCGCTCTGACCCGATTTTCGTCGCATTGGCTATTGCTTCTGTTGTCGCCCGAATTTGATAGCACGAAGATTTATGCCAACAATACACGCCGTATTATTTCGTTTGCTACTGACTGTTGCCATGCAATTGACATTACCCTTCGCGTTGCGTACGGCCCACTGCTCGTCCTTTATCGTTGCTGCCGTGCAAAAAATGAAAGTGCTTCCCGTTGTGAAAAGAACGTGCGTTCCCCTTTTTTCATTGCTACCTTGAAAAGAATGAACATGATTTGCCTTTGTCATTGTTACTGTGCAAAGAATGTACTACATGCTCGTCCTATCACTTTACTGAATTTGCTGCATTTGAATTGGTTGATATGGAGAAATGAAGACAAAGTTGTTGCAATGTCTATAATTATTCCTGAACTTTGTTCATTGTCCATGTTACGTTTAGTAACTTTCGTTGTTTAGGTACTACTGCAGAATTCACGCTCCCTGAATAAGTCATATAAAACATCAGTCCATTAGAAACGATACAGTAGCAACTAAGGATAGGCTAACAACTAGCTTTCCGTGAGTGAGAAGGTCTTGTTGCGTAAATGTGCTCTAAATGTGCCCTTATTCTGACAAAATACACCTTCAGCCTACTTGTACACAGTCCGGAACACAAACAAGCAACTCTGTGGACACGCTCGTTTGCGGAAGGACCATGAAGTTTTAGTCATTTTGAATTTTTTTCTGCATGTAATAGCCTACTCAAATGTTTTACGACGTTGTAAGGAGGAGAGCAGCTCATCTCCATGCTTTCCGTGCGCGCGCAGGAAGGTGGTTAATAAATGAAAATTTTATCTTCATCATAAAAACGAATTAAGTGCGCAACTTTTTATAACTGTAATTACAACAGCGTAGGTCGCGATAATCCACCAACCCTAACAAAAGTACTCACTGAACCTTGGCTCAAAATACGCCTATTTAGGAGTTACTTTAAATCTTCCAGAAACTGTATGAAATATTGTTCTCAATAATGCATGGTAAGAGTGCAACACACGAGAGCAAACGTCTACGGGAAGAGTAGGATTATCCTTAATGAGTAAAGAAATACACACAAAAAAGGCGGTTAAGCAATCAACTACATAGCCTACTGCCAGTGCTATAAAACCGTTTTACTAGCATGCTTGATGGTTATTTGCACAGCCAATAAAAGCGATTACGAACAATAAATTTTTTACTAATTCTAGGAAGCGTTTTTATCCCAATTTTTAAGAATGCGGTCGTATTCAATAGTGAAAATTACTACCTCAACAGTAACTCCCTGAAACGTTAAAAAATTAGATACTACAATTTTAATCCTTTCTGTTCAAATAACTAGAGTAAAATCGCGTGCTCTAATTTAATCCAGTTTTCAATCATCTATATAAATAAAATCTATATATGTATATTTGGCTTGTGAGTATGCGTCGTTTGGGATAAAACCATGTCAGGGATCATGACCAGCAAATTCGTTATGCACTATAATGAAAGAGGGCGAGCAAGTTCATTCTTGCCACGGGAGCAGATCCATTCTAGGCACGGTAGCAAAGAAAAAAAGGCGAGCGGCCGATATTGTAAACGGTTCAAAAGGTTCGAAGGCTTTTAGCGAACGTCAACCGCTTGCGGCCATCTACCCGACGAAGCCCTATGGCCCTAAAACCGATGTGCCCTGTAACAATCATTGCTTCAATAATGCTGGCTATTAGAGCAGAGTTGAATAGTTTCAAAGTTGATTGAGTAACAAGCACTGCATGCACGATCGTAGTTGCGGGCTTATCAAAATGGAGAAACAGATAATTCAGCCACAATGAGAATATGAGTGGCGCCCTATATTGAAAACGCTATTTACAATACCAAACGCCAGGGGTTTTAAGCCAGATGGGATGGGGGTATTCAAACCACACAATGGCGGAAATGCAGGGGGGGGGGGCAGGGCGCCGAAGGGGGAAAGGGGGACCGGAGATGCAGTAGGGGAAAATGTGATTGCACAATGGGGTGATCTGGGGGGGGAGGGTGCGCAGGGGAGTTCGGGAGGGAGGGGGGGGGCGTCGGTGACCCCTTTCAATTCATGCTGCCAAGTAAAAAATTTCATTCGTGCATGCGTGTACCAGCTAGTTGCATAATAAAATTTAATCACATATTCAAGAAAATACAGTAAAATTGCATTCCCGCATTTTAGTGCAATGAGAATAAAATTACCTAACAAAATTTTAGTCCCGTTTTTCAACCAACTAGAGAAAACTTATATAAACCTTTTAGCTGATTTTATGGACGTTGTCGTAATCACGGTGCTTGCATGTGATTAAGACCTATACACTCGTCAGGAAATATGGCT
>JAHWFP010221167.1:0-59624 GCA_023313725.1 Lithobius niger
AAGGCGTTGATGTGGAAGATTGGCTCCATGTCACTCTGTTGTCGTGTGAGTCAAGTTGAAAACCAAAGCAGCAGCTTCTGTACGTGTTACATCCGCTTTCGAGAGATCAAGGGATGAAATCCAAGCCATTGGGTGGGCACTTCAGTCCGTTTGGCAGTTCGAAGATTAGATCGAAGGGTGTTGACGGTGTCTTGACAACAGCTGAAGGAATTTTCGACTTTGCTGATTTGTCAAAGTTGTTTGATGAAAGATCGAAACAGTTGGTGCAGTTGTTCGATCCTCCGGAAAGGGCTTGTTGGTGGAGACAGTGTTCTTAAGGTGGAGACTCTTCGGAATCGACTTTTGTCAGCGACATGTATAAATGTGTCGGTGGCCGGTCTTCTTTCTGTGATATGATGTCTTGTCTCGGTGGCATAATGTCTTGCGTTGGCAATATGTCTTGTGTTGGTGAAATGATGTCTTGTCTCAGTGGAATGATGCCTTGTTCCAGTGACATGATGTCAATTGTGTCGGTGACATGATGACTTGTGTCGGCGACCTGTCTTGTATCGGTGGCGTGATGTCTTTTGTTGGCGACCAATGTCTTGTGTTGGTGACATGATGTTTTGTGTTGGCAACATGTCTTGTGATGAAGACATGATGTCTTGTGTTGGAGATAAGTCTCGTGTCGGTGACATGGGTCCTTTGTCTTGAGTCAATGACATAATGGCTTGTGTCAGTGAATGAAGGCAGGTGGTAGGGTTTCAGCACTGGCAGTCGGCAAAGGACAGAAGGCAGCGATGACTGAAGGACAGTAGAGCTGCGACGAATGTCTGCAAATGACTTCATCGGGAGTTGTGCGAACGGCAATTGGTAAAGGAAGAAGAGGGCAAATGTTGTAGGAGCAAGCAGTGAGGGACGAATGTCAACAGAGCTGCAAAAAGGTGGCCAGTGAATGACATCAGGTGGCGATGACAAATTTGAGGACTTGCCACATTAGGCGGCGATGGACAGCAGGCTGGAAATGATGGTGAGTAAACAGTTGCAAAAGGCAGTCAGTGAAGGAGAGCAGGCAGTGAAGAACAAACGTCAACAGAACTGCAATTAGTAGTCAGTGAAGGACGTCAGGCAGCGAAGGACGAATCAGCAACGGCAGGTGGTGAGAGACAGCAGGTTGAAAATGATGATCAGCAGACGACTGCGAGTGGTAGTCAGCAAGGGACAGCAAAGGACAACAGGCAGCAAGTGGACAAACGTTGATAGGGATGTACATTGTAGCAAATGGCAGTCTGTGAGTGAGAGGCAGTAGGCACTGAAGGGCAAGTAGTCATGATTTCGTTGGATGAGGTATGCTGTGTGGAATGACAAGTTCAACAACAGATAAGACTAATCTGGGAATCTTCGTTGTGAGGCAGCAGAAAAAAACAGTGTGGTGTCTTTCAAAAAGATCAAAATGATCTTCAAACAGTATTTGCCGGAGATCGGCGCGATGTTGACGACGAGGGCCTATTTGCTGACTTGGCTTAGTGAACATGTCAGCCATCTTGGGTGAGTCAAAGCAGAAAAGATGGTGCGAATAGACGACCAGTCTTGAGAAAAGGAAGGATCGAACAGATTGATCAAGTGGCGAACAGGCCAATGAATGATGTGTTGATGACGAGGCCTTGCTCGTTGACTTGGCTGTTTTGGGCGGCGTATCCCTTGGAATGCTTTTGCATCTTGCCATGCAGTCTTCGGTTGAGGCAAACAGGCAAGTCGAACAGGCGGAGGGAACAAAAAGGTCGAGCGATGGGACGGTTCGCAAGTCTGGGTGACGGTGCGATGGTTCGGCTGGTTTGGGCGACACTTCACTGGAGTGCCTTCGGATCTAGCCATGTTGTCATCTTGAGGCGAAAAAGCAGGAGAAGCGAACAGGTCAAAGAAAAAATGTCGATGATGAGGCTTTGTTCGTTGTCTTGCTTTCAGGTGAGGAGTGAACGTGATAAGGCGAACAGAAGCAGTGAATGAGGGCAGTTTTGCCGCGTTGTCACAGTCCCCCATGTTGTTCTCAGTTGAGGCGGACAGACAAGGAGCGAACAGCAAAGGCGATTGAGAGCGGCGAATGGAAGCAGTCCACCATGTTGTCATCAGCTGAAGCGAACAGACGAGGAGCGAACAGCTAAGGTGAACGGGAGCGGGGAATGGAAGTCGTCCGTCATATTGTCATTAGTTGAGGCGAACAGACGAGGAGCCAACGAGATGTGGAGAGAGAGTTCAAGGCGTAGATGTTCCGGATGCGCTGGAGGGAAAAGATGGCAGGCCTGTCTCGCCTGAATGCTTTTATAGAGGGGCTGCGCATGACGCTTACGCAGACCGAAATGCGCAGCTGGCCGACTCGCCGCAACAACATCCTCCAGCAAGAGTGAGCATACTTCAGGGAAGAATGCAGTAATTTTACAGGTAATCTATGTTTCCGAACGGCAAGAGAAACAAATTCGAATTTGCTACCCAATTCAAATTTGTTTTTTTGTTGACGTTCGTTGAAGCTGTTGCATGCAGAACTAGGCTTGGCCTAAATAAGGTTGCAGTAAAAGGCTGCTGAAAATTTGCCTGTAATTAAATATAACATACTATTTGGTATTGTGTGAACCCGTTGTATGAGCAAGTTGACAAGCACAACTAACTTGAATTCAGTGTCGGATCGGTCAGGTCGGATAGTCGGCGATCGCCGAAAGCCAAGAGCCCGAACCAGGGCGCAAGACCTGTAAATGTTTGGGAAGGAAGTAGAAAAAGAAAGTAGGCAGGCCACACGTGACGCGGCTTTCCCATTCATTGGATCAGCAACTAACATGCTTTTTGTCGCTACCAACTTCAGCGTACTCTTCGTGTTTTATTCAGTAAAAAAGGGTAAACAAAAGTAGCACAGTCGATTAAAATTAAGCGTAAATCTTTTTTTTGGGGGGAGGGGGCATTGATTTGTTCGGTGAAACAAATCATCCCCCACCGTCCGTTCGAGTTGTAGTAGCAAAATTGGATAAATTTTCACTGCAAATTTATGTTTCCATAAACACTGGTTAATTATCATCATCATTCGGTCCGTTTGAATCTAAAGTTTATGATGTGGGTTTTTTTTTCATTAGTTATCTCAACACTTCTATGCAGCATGTGAACAATTGATAGTTTCTGGCCACTTTCCTGCAGTTCTCCTACCTGCCACGAGACTTAGGACAATGATAAAGGAGTATATCTATTTCAATTGTGGAAGCTTTTCTCCAATAATATCTCAAATTGTTTTGGACAAAACTGAGTAAAAGGTTTCATGTTTCGACATTCCATTTTTTATAAGCATGTTGCTGCTTTAAAATGTGGAAATTTTTTGTAATAATACCTCTAGGGATAAAACTGAGAAAAAGATTTCCCCATTTTTCACCTTTCGATAGTCCATTTTAAAACAATGTTTTGCGTCAGCCGGGGGCACACATTTCATCGTAATTCATTATAGCCTCAAAGTCTAAACTGAACTCGATTAATTTAAATCGCAAAGAAACTGTCTAAAAAAACATGATTTAATCACAATCAAGTTTTACCGAAACTTGCCATCCTGAATAAGAAAAATCACCAAAATGTGCTAGACAATTTGCGGCAAATGTGCTCACTGGAAGCCAGAAAATGGCAGAAATGGGCATTAAAACAGCGTAAAATGTTTCAGCTTGCGGAGTTGCGGTCCAGACCCAGCTGGGAGAGCTTACAGCACTCCCCCAGAACCCAGCTGGGCTTTCCGGACCCTTTCAAAGGTACTTTTCAATGGCAAACTATATATATATATATATAAGAGGGAGGGTTTTTTCGGATCAGCGCCTAGGGCCTTCAAGGGGGCCAGTCTGACACTGCTTTGGATTCCAAGAACATCTTAAAAGAATAAAACTGTTCCACTGCAAGAGAAGCAACTTTGCGGACTTTCATCTTTCCAGCCACTGTTTCTGCATGAAACTCTATCTACTGACTTGAGTTTAATTACAATCTGCTAAATAATTTTAATTACAATCTGCTCTAAGGGCTTCGTGCGATACACTGGGATGCACCCACGATATCATAACTTCCTTCTCTTAGCTTTGCACAACAGTGTTGTTTACTTTTTGTTTCTGTCCAATTGGTTTTGTCACAGTGACCGTTATACGTGGGACCGCAAATGTGATACTTTGCTCTGCTGAGTGATATACATGGAACAAAAAGTTGAATACATACTACTGCAAAGTTTTTCTCATGGCTGTATGTTTCATATGCAGCACTACGACAGTACCTCCTCACATTAAACTCGTCCCCTACCAATACACGGCCTAACTCAAAAAAGCATTGTCACGAGGACGTACCAAATTTTAACTCAGTAAGCAGGTACGTGGCTTGTTTCATTAAAAGAAATGGCATTGGGCATTACTCAGCTTGGTGCTAGATAATACTAGATAGCGCTAGATGTTGCCGGATTCTGCAGGCTTTCATTCACCAAGACGACATAAATACGGAATCGAGGTGGGCGATGACAGAAAAAGAATGGGTTATAAAAGAGATAAGTACCAGTAGTGGTAGTGAAAGGGTAGCAGGATCGATCCTATGCAGGATTACCACTACTAATCTATCAGCAAGTACCGGTAACAAAAATAAACAGTTGGCGATTCGGTCCACAACTTTGATCATGATTGCAAATGTATGATGGTCACGGTTAGTCATTACCTTCACCGTTGATTATTATTAATTATTAATTATTATTATTATTATTATTAATATTATTATTATTATTATTATTCACAGGACCCCCTCAGGTTTTTAAATCTGCCGGTTACCTATTGACTGTTAGAAGCAGACGACACGCAGGAAATACATAATGGCACTAGCCAGCATTATTTACCTTTCAAACAATGACGCCACATAATTAAAAGACTCCAGCTTCACCAGAAAGCAAGGACGTTCTTCTTCTTGCGAGAACTCAACATCTAGAAAAGGTACAATTGTAAAAGATCACATCAATCATTTTAAAGTTTCAAAAACAACCTCATTTTACCAAACAACTCAAAGAGATTAATATATAAAATACCGGAACCGGTAGTGAAATATGGTAGCTCCCAAAAACCTTGGACTACGCGTAGCTTTAGTAGGGTCAGACCACTTAATACTATTGTGTAGTAAGAGAAACATTGCGAGATTTTACGAGATGCAATGGCATATTTAAAACGCGTCTGATATCACTGCTCCCATTTCGCGCTATTTTACTGATTTTGCATCTCATTGGCTGTTGATTTATTGATATATCGACTCAAAATTGGACTAACAAGTGAAATAATACTTTTCACCAAATGTAAGCCGACCACCCCAATTGCTTCATGATGATAATGGCTCTCTCTTTTGCAACAGGGTGCGGCTGAAGCCACCTAGCCAACCCACATAAAAACTCCAAGACCCCAGCTCCCCTCTTAAAGACTTTCCCTGTGGCTCCACCAAACCAACAGCAATCTCTTACCCACCTTGACTCCCGCCTTCTCTTCCATCCAGCCCAGAAGATACCTGATGGCCTCCTTCCCCTCCCCATTTCTCTCTTCTCCTGAAGTCCTTCAGCCCCCAGCAACCAACCAGAACAAGCTCCACCGTTTTCTCTTCCTCTCCGCAGATGCCACAGGTAACATCGTCATCCGATTCCTCGCTTTCCTTTCCAAAGCCCCAGCCATCGCCCTTAATAGCAACACACTCCCCATACCAGCTCTCCCACCTCAATCTACTCTTGCTCTTTTCGTTCCGGTGCTGCTCCGTCAACGATTTTCCTCTCATATCCCTCTTCCACCTTTCCACTCCGACATCCTTAATGCCCATCCTCCAACCTCTGCCCCCCCCCCCCCCGTCCCACCCCCCGGCACAAACTTCCCCGTGCTTCACCTCGTCCTATCCACCCACCTGGTACAACACCTCCACATCATAAACTCATATACCCTCCTTACTATCATCTCCTCCTCCAGCCTACTCACCCTCCTATCAAACCCACTCTTCATCGCCACCTCCCTGGCTTCGAAGGACGACCACCCCATTTCCCCTTTCGCCGCCTCTCCTGCCGTGAACCTATTACAGGGCACTTTTTAAAGAACATGAAGCGGTGCTCCAATTACTAAAAAAAAGGGCATGATTCTGTCACCATAGGGCAGAGACGTGGAGTGGGGAGATTCGAATAAATGTTTGTGCTCAAATCAAATACTCAGAAATTTACATTTAAAATTTGTTTAAAAATTTCAATGACCTTTGGCATGTTTGCAAACTGGTACAATTAAATTAAAACAGTAAAAGGAAGCTTTTCAATTTCTATTTTCTGAAAAACCATCCTTACTATCTGCTAAATACTAACCTCCAGTATGTGCTAAAATCGTTTCGATTTGCTTTACCTACCCTTTAATAGTTTAAAACCCAGCAATGCAATGAGGTTAGCATATCTGCTACTTGGGACAAATGTTAATATGTTAATTGAGAGCAAGAAGCGATTCGCTTAAAAGCCCAATCGAAAATAGAGAACAAAAAAAAGTACTAAACCAAAAATTTGTCGAGTCAGTTTTTGAAACAGTTAACCGAGTCAGCTTTGACAATATTTTGTGGGAGAGAGTTCTAAGGGTCCACTACTCGATGGGTAAAGACGTGCTTTATGCTGTTGACTCTGGCTTGCATTTTGTAGATCTTGTAGCTGTGTCCACGAGTGTTCATGTTTGGGTAGAGATTCCAGAAGTCAGTCCTGTCAGCATCGTAGTATTCCTTCATGATTTTAAAGCATTCAATAAGGTATCCGCGTTTCCTTCTTTCCTCCAGTGTGGTAAGCTTCAGCAAGTTGAGTCGTTGCGCATATGTCATGGCTCTTGTACCCTCAGCAAAGCGGGTAGCTCAGCGTTGCACATTCTCGATGGTCAGTTTATCTTTTATTAGATTTTGACTCCAAATAGAGCTATTATAGTCAAGCGAACGAACATAAGTCTTGTACACGTGTGAAAACTCGTCTGCAGGTATGGTCCCAACAATGCAACGGCAGCCACCAATCCTCACTTCGTTTCGGGTACTCAACCAAGTAAGACGTGTGAATTACGTTGTGCTTTCTTTTGCGGAGATCGCATTCTTCGCCCTGAACTTGCAGCGGTCGGACCGGGAAGATCAAACAGGTGATTGAGTCAGGGGAGTTTCCTTCTTGTTCCTGCCTAAAAACCCCTTTGGATGTCCATCTTGCCTGTCGTAAGTGCAGAACGTGCCATTTTACTGAATCAAAGTGTGCATTTGTGAATTGGTGGATGAAAAAACTGTGACAAAAAATTGTGAACACTTGGAACAGATCGGCGCGGCGTCGGGCTCAGTTGAAAAAGAAAGCTTTGGCAGAATCGTCTTCAAGCTAAAAGACCCCACTCGATCGACGGCTGGAACTCTTAAGTACAGATTTGAGTTTTCCCGTAGTGTTTTTATTTGCGGCAACTATTGCTAACCATGCTGGATCGAGTGCAGTTGTTTTGCCGGTTTGCGCCCAAAGTAGCAGATCTGCTTACCTCATTGCATTGCAGGTATTAAACTATTAAAGGGGTTTAAAAGTTCGGATAGTGAAAGCAAATCGAAACGATTTTAGCACGTACTGGAGGTAAGTATTTAATGATAGTGAAAACTAATTTTAAGCATAGCTACAATTTACGTTTTATAAAGACCCTGGTCTTATAACCTTGTTGCTCAGCATGCCATCTGCCCTTCATTGTAAAGTATTAACACACTTCTGGCTTTGGATCATGATTGTTGCTCTACGATTTCCATTTAATTAAAGTTTAACTTAATCACATTTTCTGCTTGTGTGGTCACTCAATGGACTGTTCGAAAGCAGGAGGGTGTAAATTCATATATATCAGTAGGACAAGTTGAGGACATGTCATAGTATCTATGTTGTAACTCATGCTTCCTGTTCCATCTCTTGTCACAGGCGTCTGGGAGTAAAGCTACAGTTCTTCACGGCTTCAGGGCAGTTGTTTCAATATTGACGGAATATCACTTTACCAAACTGAGGTAAAGAGGGTTAAGTTCCCAACCTGCACGAGAATTGGCATGGAACCGAAAGATGAAACACAAGATATCTTCGTTAGTCGGCCTAGTCTTGAATCAGTGAGACATCTTCCTCGCTTCAAGGAGTTTCGCTGCTCGAAAAAAGGAGTTAAACCAATCACCGCATGAGTGAAATTTTTCACACGTATTTAATATTATCTAAAATTCTACACACAACTATTTTTGACATACGTTATCCATGAAAGAAATTACAGCTACTTGTTGAATAACTCGCTGCATGGAGTCGCAACCTAGCCTAAGAGTATGATACACACTCTGGCATCGAACCCTGTCGCCCCTCCTTTGCGCTACTTGTGTCTAAACGGGTTGTAATGAAAACTGGTTGTAGTTTACTTCTCTTAAACTATGAACGCTGTAAGTGAGCATAAATAGGTCACAATGAATGGTTCTAATGTCTTTAGACACATGCGTAGCTTCTCTCAGCAACACTGAATGGCTTGTGGCAATGTCAATAGTAGGCAGCCAAGTGATAGCAGGGTGTACTTTAGCCATCATCACCTAATTTGCTTTGAAACTTCACTAAAGAGGGGGATTGAGGCTTCATGCCCGTCGACAGCTAGGTCATTAGCGCCAACATCAGCGACAGTGCCCTGGTCTGGGTTACCACCAGCATTGAACTGGGTAGGAAAGGGCGCCTGTGCCATTTAGAGAAATGATGGGGAGGGACGCCATGTGTTTTACCAGGAAAGTCTATTTAAGTGATGCCAGCTTCAACCTAAGGTCCAGTTTTTTTTTGCAGGAGGGAAGGGGGTTGATGGAGCGAGGGTAGGGGCTGCTGCCGCTCTCGCCCCCACACGCTATTTTCAGTATGCTTAATGCCGTTTGGCAGTGACAGGTTTTTTTTTTTTGTTCTTGTTCTCAATCCCCCAACCCCATCCTCCCCGGTCCAGCAAATCCTGTCTCCGATACTGCAAGCTTTTGCTTATTTTGAAATTGTACCGTTATTTTTGGTTTCGCAGTGCATTCTTCAATACATATTTTATTTTTCCAGGAGTGCATTTTTTAAGAACTTTATTTCCTTGGGGGAGAGGGAGGAGGAGGGAGTTAAAAAGGCATTGAATATGCAAGTTAAAGTGGCACTATCACCGACTGAAATGCGAACGAATATACCATATCGCCATCTAGCGGCACTGATATCGTTAACCTTTACAGCTCGCTCCCAGGTACACGAGGACGTACCAATTTTCAACTCAATAAAAAGTTTGTTTGTTTCGTAAAAAGAAATGTCGTTGTGCATTCCTTCGCTTGATGATGCAAGCAAATGCTAGATAGGACTAGATAGCGCTAGATGTTGCCAGATACAGCAGACTTTCAATCGGTGATAGTGTCACTTTAAAGGAAGGAGAAAGGAACTGGGGGATTTGTACCTGAAAGCTACAGTCACCAGCGGACAAGCAATCCTTTAATTTTTTTTGGGTGGGGGTAGGAAAAAAAACATCCCTTGGGCGTCTTGGCGGATGGTCATAGTTGCTAGCTAAGCCCTATGCACTGAACACAAGATAAGAAGAGCACAAGAACCAATGGACGAGTGGGTCGGAGATCCTAGGAGATGCTGGGATGAAGAAGGCAAATCCACAATGGTTGGGCCAGATGCTCAATCGGGACACAAAGGACTGGAGTAACAACTAGAAGGACAGAATTCTGCAACGAGAGATCATAGTCCTGGGGTAGTTGCTGCAGGCCCTGGAAAGGAAATGTAAAAAACTTGGTCCACCCATGGGACAGGAGAAAGACGGGACAGCAGATAGGGCCGACAGCAAAGGAAGGTGGAACATCACTGTGCATTAGGAAGCATCAGTTGTGAATGGCCATAATAATGCAACGTCGGGAGTTGGTCATAGCTGAAAAGAAAAAGAAAGGTGGTAGGATACGTATAAAACAGTCCCAAGATAATGTTGTAAGCAGTGTAAATCGAAAGAGACAGGGTCTAGACATGACCAAAGGAGATGAGGGGTCTGGAGGGGCGTGGGTGCCACGTTGGTTCGGTTCCTTGTGTTCTATTTGTGATGCTGGACGAAGAGTCTTGAAGACCTGGTCACACAGAGGGGCCTAGTGGAGGCTGTGATAGCCTCCCCCCCCCTTGTTTCGAACCAAGAAGGGCCGAAACTTTAATGTATACGTGTTCTGCAGTTACCTGCAGTAGCGATCCAAAATAGGAAAAAAAAAACGTTGTCCTACTAGTGGCAGCAGTTCCAGAGTGGCTCGATACGATACTGTGGTCCCTTTGGGCATCCCTACAAGCCCATAGGCCCGGGGGAAGGGGGGGGACCAAGTACTGATGTGTGAGGGGAACGAGCTGGGGCTTAACATGTAAAATGTTGACTGAAAAGCGGTGAGGTCTGGAAGAGACCAGATGAAGGCAGAGGTCTGAAAAGGGGGGGGGGAGGGTAGTCGGCAAACGTTGGTTCGTTTTTCTTTACCAACTCAAGAGAGGGTCCTAGTGGAGGCCTCCTATTTCATGCTGAAGTACTAAGGCCGAAATATTGAAAAGACACTGATGTAATGGCTGACGTCCGAAGGTGACTCGGCAGAAGACTGGTAATCTAGGGTGTCCGTAACAGGCCCTTGGGCCCGGAGAACCGCAGACCGGAGAATGACTGAAAGGCAGGAGGAAAGAAGTGGCAAAGTCTAAAGAGTGGAGTGGACGAGCTTGCTGTGGTCAAAGTCCTTGAAAACCGGAGACGAGGGCCTGACACTTGACTACGGGAGAAAACGAATCACCTCGGTGCCGACGAGTGTTTTGTTGTTTTTTCTTTTATTAACAGTCTCCGAAGGAGCCAGGAAGATTGGATGAGCCACTGCCATTACATGAGGATCGCCAGACTACAGAACGTGATGAAACCCTGAAGATATTTCGTGATGCCTAAAGCTCACCGAACGACTCAATGGGCCTAGGTCCAGAGGGCGCACCAAATTGCATAGGCCCGGGGACAGCAGTGGAGGACTGTAGTTGCAGCGGCAAAAACAGAATGCTCAATTCAGCTGGTGGAAGAAAACAGGGACGGCTCGAGAGGCAGACCGGAACCAAATAGCCTAGAGGGGCAGTCCAGGGCCGAGAGCGGCGCTAGAAGCTTGCGCTGGCAAGACGGACAGAAGCCAGGACAGTCCACCAGGCTTGCAAAGATGGTCCAACAGGGAGAGCCGAAAAAACAACCACACGCGGTGGTGCCCCAGGAAGAAAGATGAAGCAAGGTCTGACTCGGATGCTTTTATAGAGGCCTGCGCCTGAGCATGCGCAGCAGGGAGCTACGAGCCTGACAGGGAATCCAATATTCTTCGCTAGGGATTTGAGCCACACTACGAAGGATATGCATAAGAAAAAGACAGAACATGAATATTATCATATTGTTAATAAACAATATATATTATCGAGAGCACTCAGTTGTATTTCTTTGTCTCGTTACACGATTTTGCGAACCTCTAATCTATGCTAAGTGAAGGATTTTGAATCACAGAGCTACACTTCCCAAAATCAGCTGCAGTGGCAGAACAACAAAGTTGGTTTTCTGCCTATGAGAACCATCTGCCCGACTTGTTGAAGCAAGTGGCAAAGTCCACATCGTGGTCAAGCTCGCTTTTTCTTCATCAAGCCATCACATACGTTTAAGCAATAAACTCTAGGAGAATTAAGTCACAAATACGAATGGGGGGCTAGACAGTTTTCCTTTATAGAACATGGGTCAAGCGCCTCGTGGTCAAGCTCGCTTTTTCTTCAGCAAGCCATCAGATACGTTTAAGCAATAAACTCTAGGAGAATTATGTCACAAACATGAATGGGGCTAGACAGTTTCTTACTATCTGTAAAATACTAACCTCTAGTATGTGCTAAAATCGTTTTCGATTTGCTTTTCTACCCGAATTTTTAAACCCTTTAACATTTAAAACCTTTGCAACACTTGCAATGCAATGAGGTTAGCTTCTTTGCCACTTGGAGTGCAACAACCACTTCTCCCAACAATGCAGCACCAGCCTTCAAGCATCACTTCGTTTTCGGGTACAGACCAGTAAGGACGTGTATCTGTGCTCTGCTTTTCAAGTTTGAAACGCTGGCGAATTGGCACTTTGGTTCCCGAATAAGGTGCGATGGACGTTCGATTGCAGAAGACGTTGGATTCCGGCGAGTTTCCCGAGTGTTCCTGTCTGAAAACTCCAGGGGACATTCATCCTCCTTGTAGAACATGCAGGTCATGCAATTTCACCGAATTGAGATGCGGTTTGTGCTAACTTTTGGACCTGGCAGTGGTAAAGAAGATTTTGCGTACATGGAAAAAGACTGACCAAAAACGTGTGTAGTTGTCCAAGAAAGCGGCTGTGGTTCCCTCCATGTTGGCCCGGAAAACTCCTTTGGAGTTACGTTTGGATAAAATGAGTACCGATGTGGAAATGATGATCGTTTTTTTGTCTGAAGAAACTGTGAATTCCCATTCTGGTGTTGTTATTAATGGACCGAGCGTTAAGCCTAACGTGGCGCCCGTAACGAGTGTGTCCTCGTCGCCGACGGTTTCCTCTATTCTTGCAAAGTCCCCTATTAATCCAGGAAATTTGGAACTAATTGTAAATGCTGTGCGTGAGGCAGGTAAAGTGGGCTTGAACATTTGGAAGGATTTGTTAAGAGACGAACTGATGGAAGAGAATAGTCGTTAGAGTACGGCTGGTTTTGCGTAACTGAAGAACAGATGGCGGAGTTCTTTGCGCTGGAGGCGGGGATTCGCCGATCACTCTGGGCTCTGCTGCGGCGGTGGCACCATCTTACAGCGCGGATTGGAACTTTTCTCACGATGCGGTGGAAGACTGTTCAACTGTGGCGAAGTCAACAGTGCTTGATGGGAAGGAGAGTAAGCACGTGAGTCGGAGAATTGAGGCTGCCGGTACGGGCTCTGTGGCTACACAGCAGTCGGTTAGGAGTCCGAGAAGGTCTGTGAGGGGCGGAGTTGCTGGGGAAACTGTAGTGGCGAAGAGCAACTTTATGGTCAAAGGAAGCCCCAAAAATCTCGAATTGGTGACGGAGGATTAAATCGAGATTTAGCCACTAGTGAAAGGAAGGGAAAATACCCTTGTTTGGGGCGTGGAAGACCCTGAACGGTGCTGAGGCAGTTCATCGTCAGCGAGGGGCTGACGATTCGCCAAAATTGCGGCAGGATGCACAACAAGCATGGCGTTGAGAAGAAGGTGCATCGAGGCACGTCGCCATCCTCTAAGCAGGTTGTGGATGAGATTCAAGGTGTGCATCGCTCATCGCCACGTCGGTCGATTGCCTCGTCGACAGTTGGAAGTAGTGAAGGCTCGTCGTGCTCGTCGCAGCGTGTTGATGATTCGCAGATTCCATGGAAAAAGCACAGAGTGATGTTTGGGCGTGGGAGTGACGAGAATTCGCGTAGCTGTGTGGGAATGACATTTTTGAGGAATGACACTTTTGCCCTTGGGAGGATTTTTCGGCAGCCGTGTACCGAAATTTAAAGGATTCAGGCTACTGTCACCAGTAAATTCCTCCGGAGGTGGAGCCGGAAGACCCCCCTCAGAAGAACCTTTGGTAAATGCAAGGGGCCCACAATTTGTGCCTATTCACACACCGCAGTCCGAAGTGGCTTTTCGCCAGCTTTTAAAAGTGGAAGCTCAGGCTTGGAAATCATGCAAATCATGGAAATCATGCCTCCTCCGCATGATCCAAAACTGCGCAACATGTATTTCAGATCTGTTGGCCGTGGCGCATCGAGTAAGAAGCAGTACGAGACTTTCGAGGCCGCAGAATTTGTGAAGGTGGCACAGCCTTTGGAACCCAATTCGACACTGAAGATGCCCGCTTTGGTTTCGATTCCTACATCTTATTACGAGGAGGATGAAGCGATTTTGCGTCATGCTATAAGGGCTAATTCTCATGCAATAATTGCTCTTTCGGCGTCGACGGTAGAATGAAGAAGTTAGTGGCATACAGGCCGGAGCTTGCTGAGGATCCAGCAGTCGTTGATTTTTGCAATCTGTCAAAGAGAGGTTTTGCGTTCCAAAAGGACGGGTTTTGAGCAGGATACTGATGAAATGGTGTTTCGGCGAAGAGATGCGGTGTTGTAGGCGGCAGTGGACACACCGGCAGATGTGCTGACCCAACTCAGACTGTTGCCAATTCATTGTTCAGAGGACCTCTTCGATGGTCAGTTGCTAATGCTGGCAAAGCCAGTGCGCGCTTTGAAGTCCGGCCTTCGGAAGCAAAAGAAATTGACAGGTTTCCCTACAACACATCAGAAATTCTCAGATGATAAGAAACAATCACCAATCCAATCGAGACAGCCTGACAACGTTGGACAGTCGGCCCCTCCTCAGGACAAGAAAATAGGGGGTCGTCCTAGGTCGCCCTTTCCTGTGCCAGCCCCTTCCCAGGGCAGGGGCAAGTTTCGGAGGTTTCCCATGCGTGGCTGCAGCAGCTTCAGGGTACGTTTCCAAAGAGGCCGTTATTGATGCTTTCCCCCTCACATTCCTTTGCTTCACCTGCAGATGGGGGGAAGGATTCGTTGCCATGTGGAAAATTGGAAGCGAATAACCGATGACATTTTTACACTCTCCGTTGTAGAGAAAGACTATTCTCCATTTGTCACCAAGCCAGCAACGACACGGCAGCCTCCTCTCTGGATTACCGAGCGCCCCTTCGATCCGAAGCTGAAGGAAGACATGGAAATTCGTTTGGAGAATGGAGCAATAGAGAAAGCGCCACCTGGGACGAGAGGATTTTGGAGCCCAGCCCGTGTGATTGGGAAGAAAGGCGGAGGAAGCAGACTGATTTTCAATTTGCGCAAGCTCAACCAGCATCTAGAAAAACAACATTTCAAGATGGAGTCAATTCAGACTGTCAGGGAAGCTGCGATGAAAGCGATTTCACTGTTGCGATAGATTTCGAGGATGCTTACATGCACGTTCCCCTCCACCCAGCAATTCGTCATCTTTTTCGCCTGTTTGTTGGAGGCCAGTTCAGTATCGTGTGCTCCCCTTCGGCATTGCGATGGGACTGCATGTCTTCACTGCGGTGTTACGTCCGGTGCTAGGACTCCATCAAATGAACATTCGAACTCGTGCCTACATCGACGACTGGCTTGTGCGTCCTCAGTCAGAGAGGATCTTTGGTCATCACACAGCCAGGTGTTTGATGGTGTTCAAGGCGCTGGGGCTAGGAGTGAAGGTGCAAAAATCTAGGTTGATCCCCAGTCAACGCTTCGTGTTCCTCCTGGGCGACTTCGACACCATCCGGTTCACTGTGCGGCCCTCTCAGGAGCGTGTCAAGAAGCTGGAAAGGAGGATGAACGAACTTTGTCAAGCAACGGACATCTTAGCAGTGGATTTGGCTTCGGTGATCGGTTTAATGGACTCTTGTGCCAAACTCGTCCCGTTGGAGGAATGGAAAGTGCGCCCAATGCACTAGTTCCGGACATGGGCGTCGATTCCGGGGGGGACGGGTGGGACATGTCCCCCCCTGATTTCCAAGGAAAGGGGACGGTCCCCCCTCCTCTGGGAGGCTGTCCATTAGTTATTCCTAAAGGAGTTTATGACTGACAGAAGGATTAACGGCATTGCAATATGCCACGTAAATAAGTCCTCGCTCGATTCCATTCTGCCTTTTACAGTTGCAAAACAGTTTGTTGCAAAGGCAACCATACGAGCGAATATCTTTGGAGCCTTCCAGTAGAAACTAGGCCGTAGGACGTACAGGCAAAAGGCACCATATACTGCATGATGCAGCGGATTCAATGGAAATCGACCAACTTTAGCCCCCCCCCCCACCCTTAAAGTGTGTTCTCGTTGGATATGACTGTGTTTTTCGGCAAGGTACTTCAAATCTTTTATCGTAAATTGTTATATTATATTTTTTGTCACAATTGAATTTTTATATTTTGTACTTTATTAAATAACTAGCATCGTACCTGGCTTCGCCCGGGGAATTGTTTGACCCGTGGTTGTTTCTCAGTATTTGCTCGGTGCTGCCTGATCGTTCACTGCAACAGTCAATTTTTCTTTGTGTAAAACTCCCCCTTTCCGTCACAGCAATATCGTTATCAAATAGTGGCTGTAACATAAGCACTGCCCCACCAACGGGCATTCCCCGTTCAGACCCCTCCCCACTAACAGTAGCATGCAAAAAATAACTGTCCTTCGTCCATGACGTCATTTAAGACATGCCTTTGCGATGACCGCGCAGAGCAAATTGTTAGTCGAGGCAACAAAGTGCCAATTTTAACTTCTTTTCAGGGCAACAACGTCCCAGTTTCAACTTCAAGCCACACTCGCACGTTTTCATTGTTCCCTTCCGGGGGTCGTTGTGGTTACTTCTCTGGTATGAGACTTTGGTTTATAATGTAAGATAAAAAATAAATTTGTCTAGTCTGCACGTCGTCGATCTTCCTGGAAAAATAACGTTATATTTCACGCAGCCTGTGCGTCCCCGTCCCCCCTAGTTATTTTCATGGATCGACGCCCATGGTTCCGGAACTTGGAGTGGCAACCCCGTCAGTCTTGGATAGACGTTGTGTCCCCCGTGAACCTGCCCACCGACACGGTCAAGTAGTGGGGCGATTTGCAGAACCTGTTGATGGGAGTCCCAATTCAAGATCCACCAGCGGACGTACTTCTATTTATGGGCGCTTCCACCTCGGGCTGGGGAGCACATTTTGGGTCTCGTCAAACATCGGGTGTGTGGTCAGCCGAGGAGTCTTTTTCACATCAACGTACTGGAAATGAGAGCAATTCACAATGCAGTGCTAGAATGGAAGGAGGATCTAGTGGGGAAGACGATAGTGGTCATGTCGGACAACACAACAACCGTGGCCCACATCAGAAAGGGCGGAGGGGACTCGCTCTTCATCGATGATGGAAGAAACGTCTGCGCTGCTTCGGCTTTGCGAATCCTGCAGTTATCGTTACAGCCTCGTCACATCGCAGGAAAGTTAAACGTGTTCGCGGACGAGCTGTCGCGTCAGAAAGCTCCAACGACAGAATGGAGGCTGGACCCAAGCCTTTGCCAGGCCTTGTTTCAGAAGTGGGGGAAACCTTGGGTGGACCTGTTTGCCACTCGCCTCAACAGTTAACTCCCGTCCTTTGTTTCCCCGTTCCCGGATTCGGCGGCATGGGCAACGGACGCCTTCTTCCTGGATTGGACGGGTCTGTCTGCATACCTATTTCCGCCGTTTTCGCTGCTCCAAACTTGTCTAAACAAGATCCGCAGGTCTTTGGGCGAGTACATCTTAGTTGCACCACTGTGGCCAGCGGCGTCGTGGTACCCGGATCTAGTAAAATTGGCGAAAGAGGACCCAGTGAGACTACCCCTGTCAGACACCATCCTGACCCAGCACAACGGCTCAATGGTCCACTCATCACCTGTGATTCTTCATCTTTACGGGTGGCGACTGTCACCCGGATCCATCGGATGAGGGGTTTTTCACCTGTCGTGATTGAGGGAATGCTGGGAAGCCTGAGGTCGTCATCGAGGAAAAACTATGAGGCAAGGAGGAAGATTTGGTTCTACTGGTGTAAGGCGAAGAACATCGACCCAACCTATCGTTTGGCATCCTTTCTTGAGGAGCGGTTTTCCAGGGGTCTGATGCCAGGTGCCATCAAGGGTTACAGGTCTGCAATCAACTCTGTGTTGACCTGTTTCGGAAACAAGTAACTTGTGGCCAGCGAGGATGTGTCCCGTCTGATTCGGGGTTTTGGCAACGCGGGACCAAGAGTGAAACAGCTGTTCCCAAAATGGAATTTACCTCCGGTTCTGTCAAGATTGGAACTAGCGCCATATGAACCAATGTGTTCTGCATTTCTGTTACTTCTATCCCAGAACACACTCTCTTTGGTGGCTCTAGCAACGGCGGCTCGGCAAAGGGAGCTTGCGGCTTTGACGAGAGATAAGGGCAACATCCGTTTTGCACAGGATTGGTCCTCTGTTGTAATTGCGTTTCCACCCGAGTACCGCGCAAAAAAATCAGCAGACAGACGCTCCACCCAAGCCGTTGGAAATGAAGGCATAGAAGCCATTGGTGCATCCAGAGGAGACGGAATGGACACAATGCCCGGTCCAGGCTCTCCATTACTACCTGGAAAGGACAGAGCAAACTGGAGGAGAATTACCAGCCCGTACTCCGTTGTTTATGCAGTGGGACCAGAAGACTGGGGTGACCTTCCCCTGCTATTGTCTCCAGTGAAAGTGGGAAGATGGATTTGCCAAGTCATCAGGCAGGCCTATGAGCAGGGTCCGGATCATCTGGATCTGCCTGGGAATGTGCGAGCCCATGAGTTGAGAGCATTGGCGGCGTCTTGGGCATATGCTTCGGGGACACCTCTGGATGAGGTGATAGCAGCTTGCTCATGAACAAACAAGAACACATTCATCTCCCATTATCTGCGTGATGTCAGTTCTTTAGATGGAAGTGGACTGTAACGTCCCCACGTGGCAGCGGGGAGTGTGGTGAATTTGTGAGGAGTGATTGAAATGTGCACACTGGTGAAGGGGCGACAAAGCACAAGGCAGTGTTTTGGGGTCGCCTTGCCCACTGGAACTTTCCTAAATGGGTTAGAGAAGGTGGGACATGGTTAGAGAGCACATGTGTTCGTCACGAAGAAGTGCTGCGGTGTGACGATAGTGAAGTGCCCTAAAACAGAGATTCCGGCCAGACACAAGGCAGTGTCCGGGGGTCGGACCACTAGAACCTTTTCCGAGTGAAGAAGTGGTGGAAGATTGCAACTTGTGCACAATGGAATTGTACACAGTGGAACGAAGGACTGCTATCAATGCAAGCCAAGCCGGCTGAAGCAGGGATGTGGGCAGTCTTGAACCAGGGATCAACCCCAAGAACAGGCGAGAAGGTGGGTAAGATTCCGGGTTATAAGGTTTTTTCAGTAGGCTGTGTAGTGTGTACAGAATGTAACGTGGATTGCAATGCAAAGAGGTTGCAGGGTTTGTGCTATCCCGCCATCCTATTGGACAAATTCAGCACATACTAGAGGTTAGTATTCTACAGATAGTAAGAAAAGACAATTTTAACTTGATTAAAATTAGTTTTTACTATCCTAAAATACTTACCTTTAATAGGACGCACCCGGCCTCCCCGCTTCGCAGAACGCTGTGGAAAAGAATGAGGGAGTCTGGAAAACAAAGTGATGCTTGAAGGCTGGTGCTGCATTGTTGGGAGAAGCGATTGTTGCACTCCAAGTGACAGAGAAGCTAACCTCATTGCATTGCAAGTGTTGCAAAGGTTTTAAATGTTAAAGGGTTTAAAAATTCGGGTAGAAAAGCAAATTGAAAACGATTTTAGCACATACTAGAGGTAAGTATTTTAGGATAGTAAAAACTAATTTTAATCAAGTTAAAGTTGTCGTTTTCCTTTATAGAACATGGGTGGAACAGAATTAAGAAAACATGCAAAAAGTTTAACATTCAGTAATTTATTACTAACACCATTCACGTACACAAAATTTATACAACTTTTATAGAAATATAGGCATCATTGAACAGAAGTTTTTACACAATTATAATCATCCTAATTGCATTGACAACCTGATTTACATTTGCAAGGATGATGATGAGGAAAAAACAATGCACTATTACACAGAAAATTTTCCAAACCTGTAGTATTCCTTCCCCATGCATTTTACAGATAGATGTTCAGACAAGACAGACTACAGGCAAGTGGTCATGCCAATAAAAGCACTGTACCATCAAATGCCACAATTAATTTCACCATGTTAGAAAACTTTCAGGGAAAAATTCATAATGGCTAATTGCATGACTATAGACCCATCAAGTCAAAAGTTGTTTACATGATCTTGAATTGTTTTCTGTCAAAACACAAGGCAGTACAGTATGGGCATCTTATTTTAAAAACCTCACAAAGTAAACAAAAACGTGTAACCATTTTAGACTCCTTGCATAATAAAATAAATAAAAAATACGACCTCTGTAGGATTGAGCTCAAAACTTCAAATTTTTTAAATGACAACAAATTTCATCCTGTCATCCCCATACCAGCTTAAGCAGAGTACAAAATTTGAAAGCTGCCTGCTAGAAAGACATTTTCGTATGGTGCAGGTTGGCTCATACAGATAACAGCCTATACAATACTCACGTTGTGCTATCTTTTGGATAACCCACAGTTCTAAGCCTAACTGAAACAAGCATACACAGCCCATTATTTATATTTTCAAAATAGTTTTCCCATATAACCGACTCATTTTTTTTTACTTACGGAAATGGAATTAGGAAAAAAAAAAGGGGGGAGGGGGTGAGCACACTTCCAAATCTGAAAAAGGCGTTAGCTCCAGAAATAGGCTCCCAACTGGCTTAGAATCGAAATTTTATAGTTTTAAGTAGGATGTTCTGTTTCCAACATCCAGTACTTTTATAGGGTCTATGAAGCAGTCCCTTTTAAAATTAAACTTAAATTGGCAAAGTGTAATTCTTACAAAAAGAAAACCTGTCAAAATTACGCATACTAGCTTCTACCTTGGCCTGTCTGCATCCTGCAATAAATGACATGGTTAGCACCACAAAAGCAGCTAAAAATTACAAAATACAAACCTTACAGGCTTTATTATAATTTCCTATATCAAAAGTGAACAAAACTGAGCATATCGTGTTACACCTAGTTACATTAATTTCCTTCATGTCAGAAACTTACCACATTAGACCTACACAAACTAAATTGGCAGGGTGGGCAAAACACTTTTATTTCGACATGCTGAATAGTTTTATTAGACACCAGTAATGGCCTAATTAATAACAAAGGACAATATAAAATAGCGTTGAACTTAGTTGTTCCGTTTACTCTATATCAGCATGTCACTGCTGCTACTACGCACACCTTCCATACATACTCACTAGTCAATTACCATTTACTTAAACTATGACTTGCTATTTTATAACCACAAGACATTTATGTAGCTTTGTTTAATCTAGTCCCTCTCTTCCTACAGTAATGACAAGTAAAACATCAGAATATAAACATTTGTGTGCACTTTGAAATTTGAATTTTGGTTTTCAGTTACAGTGTGGTCATGTGCATTATGACTATGAAATTATCTCTCTGATACAACTTTACAACATACAACAGAATACTTAACGTACCACAACAATATTCAGGAAGATATAACATTACTGGAAGACCCTAACGGCTACAGAAACCAGATATTTAATTTTTCTTTGGATACCCGATACATTTGCATTACAAAATGCATGGCAAGGTGGAAGGTGAAAGTGGAAGGAGTTTGGAGAGGGTAAAAAATGCTACTTTATAATGGTCAGAAGAATGGACTTTACTAAATAGAATTTTGTCCATTGATGATATAGTATTAGTTTTACATTTTAACATTTTTTTTTTCAATAGGAATTACTGTATTTTAGTTGGAGAAGAAATCCATAAAAACTTAAATATTATTTCATTTTGTCCAACATAACATTTCTTCTAAGACTGTTGTCACATGGCACAGCCATTCACACACAAATGCTGCAGGATGCCACTACTTTGTACGGCACCGTCGTGACACTGCCCCATTTTTTCAGCGCTATGACCACACACAATCTTACAAACTCCATGCATGATGTACTTGTACGAGTGTCTTCACACCTGAAGGCAATTTCCTGTACCTACTACATACATATGGTTGCTTAGGTGCACAGAACGAACTTTGGCCATAAATGATAAAGCAGCAGTTTTATGACAACATAACCATTTCTCCTTATGGTGTCATGACAGTACACAGGCATAAGGAAAAAGCAGTACTGTTTGAGAAAGGCCAATAATTGTTTTTTTAACTGATTCTACACCATGTAACACCTGTCGAACAGTTCTAAGCTGCAATTCATTCAGTTGTTATGCTTTACTGTGAAGCTGTAACGTGCTAAATTAATAGCTTAACAAAAAATTTAAACCTAGTGACATGTAGATATGACCATTACATAAAATTTACTAGTAAACAGAGGTTTCTTTTGTTTTTTTTTTCTGTAGTGTTACCGGAAGCTTAGGCATGCAAATAAAAAATAATAATTGTAACTCGCATTAAGAATTAAGTAGTTTTAGGAAAACCCATTATACATTACATCTGGGAATTAAAATTCCTGGACTCACCAAAAAACCAGGTAGCCAATAAATATTTAAAATATGCTGCCTTTAATAGTGAATAATTAGAACTGTCAACTAGCGGCCAATTCACTACAGTTTTAGAGATTACATTGCTAGGATCCAAAAGGGATATATTACCAATGGACATTAAACTGTGTCAGTAAATTGCTCAAAATGATTATACCGTTAATCCCCTATTAACAGCCCTGGCAAAGCTACTGCCCCCCCCGTCCCCCCTAAAGTGCTTTAGGGTCAGAAATAGTGAAATAAGTTTTAACAACCCCCCCCCCCCCCTTTTAAATCATAATAAAACTGCTAGAAACTGCCTAGAAACTAACACATTAAAGGAAATCAATATCTTATCGTGGTTTTCTGCAGTTAATTTAACTAAAAGCTTTATACAAAATCTTAATACAGGAATAAATGAGAAAAGGTGCTGCGTTAATGGCTAGCCTGAACCAGGATCAAGTACGTGATTGAACGCACAAACAGACTTATCCACGACGGAGTTAGGACTAAACAGCCTTGCTGGAAAGAAGTAAAATTGAATTATACTTTGTAACGGCCGTCTTCCCACCCGGACTGGGTAGGGGGGGCTGGAGGGTGATTGCCCGCTGGGCCAGCACCCACTATTTTTTTTTATTTGTTCACTGCAATGCTCATGTGCTTAATCTTGTAATGACCGATTCAACTGAATGCTGCAGGGGAGTGGGGGTGGGTGCCTGTAAATTTATGGAAGAACTAATTCAGTGGGCCAATGGGCTCGAATTGTCTCAGAAAAATTGCATAGCAGAAATGCGACACAAAATGCAAATTTGCGTAGCAGTCAAGAAAAAATGATTAGCAACTTTTAAAGAATAATTTATTTAGTAAAAAACCATACAAAATGTTTTACTTTATTTGAAACAATATCCATTTTTGTTTCACTCTTATTTTGCTACACGCACGAATGCTTGGTGAACGTTACTATTTTGATGCACGTTAAGACTATTTTGACCCGTGTCTGAAACGAAAGCACCACCAACTAAATACCGAAGGTGATGGTAGGACCAATGATTTCCCAGAATGCATGTGCGACGCTTGGCCTGCCTATAAAGCAGGAGGGATTAGCATCTCCGTGTCAGCCAACATGATCATGACTACGCTGTTGTGTTGTCTCGTTTAATACAGTTGCGTCGCTAAACTGCGATGCATTATTTAATTTTGCATCGCTAAAGTTTAAATTTGTGGTGCAAATTGCGATGCGATACCGCTCATTTCGAGCCCTGTAGGCCAAAATGTGATGAGTCCGGTCATAAGAATTGAGCCAGTCCGGGCCTGCGTCTCCCCCGCCCTTTTTTTTTTATCAAATTAATTTTAGCAGCCCATGGGCATTACGCGATTTACTGTAATTGTTTAATGGCCCCAACTGAGTAACAAAAAAAAAAAACAAAAAAAAAAAAACAGGAAATAAACATAATCCACCTAGAACATCTTTTAAGTGACAATGATTCACTTTCCATGCACTTTTAGGAGTCAAAACCATAATCATACTCTTCATACATTACAAGATTAATTTCCTTTACAAATGCACCACTACTAACTTAGCTGTGGCATAGAATACAGACAAATTTCAGCTCGTACAGTAGATGAATATGTTTTTATCCTTATTTATACATATTTATTTATAAACACACCCTGTAACCGGCAAGATAAAATACCTATCATGAATGATCTATTTGTAGCCGGGCACTACCGGAGATTGGCCACACTTGGGAGACCCTATAAGACCCAGACAATGAATCAATTTAGCATTTTGTAAGAGTCTATTGCTAACAAAATGTTGAATATTATAGTAAATTGTAATTTGCATAGGGGTATTTAAGACATTGCATGTATTACACAACCAGTTTTTGTTTTTATTCTTTTAAAGATCTGGCTATAATTTGAAACAGTCAACTTGGCAGACAAACTACAATAATGGAGACTCCCTAATCCCCGACTCTGCACAACCAGTATCCGGCTGCAAATAATAGACACCCAGCCGCTGGTTAACCAAATGGCAGCAAATACTCCCATACAGTTGAATACCCAGCCTCTAGACAGTCACTTGACAGCCAATCCTTTACTACAGTTGGAGACTGCCACAGTTAGAGAACCAGCCTCTAGTTACCTGACAGCCAATACCCTGCAACAATAATAGAAACTGCCACAATTAGAGACTTAGTCCCTAGTTAGATAACCGGTAGCCAATACTTGGCTACAATTAGACTGCCACAGTCAAGATATAAGGCTAAAACTAGATTTATGTAAATAGTATTAAACAGGAATAAAGATAATTAAACAAACACCCCTCAGTCATTACAGTTAAGTCATCATTAAATTAACAGACGGTAAAACAATAATCCAAAATGGGATTCATACATTTTTAAATAATACGGCAGAAGTGAGCCAAATGTTCACCTTTAAACTTACTGAATAGCTTTTTTTCAGAATTTTTATCGAAAACATATATTTTGTATTGTAAAGTTTAATATGAATTTCAGGCAGTCTAGCCTTTTGAGTTCACTCATCACCAGACACAAGTTTCATGAGCAAGTACTTATACGCAAATGCACATTTTAAACCTCATTTAGCTATATCTACTGGGCTTTCTATCACGTTTATGAGAATTCAGTTTTATTTTTAAACCTTTCAGCGTGCACAATAGCCAGTCAGCACTGTTGCTTGCATTGAAAAAGTGAAAAACTGGTAAGTACACCAACCTCTAGAAATATTAGAACATGAATAGAAATTTGATAAGGATATGAACAAGAGTTACATATTTGTATAATAAGAATAGATTGAGCTCCTGCTGAATGACAAATTTATCGCATCCAACAAGTTAAGATGAATACTGACGGAAGAATGGAATGTTTTCATACATTTCTGTTCAGCGTTATCGGTTGACAACGTATGTTAATTTACCGGCCATACACACTCACAAACTTCAACCTGCAATAATTTTAATTAATGCCACAAATGCACCCATTCAGAAGAAATGTTTCAGTTTACTTCCAAATAATCCTTCACATAATTAGATTAAATGCTTCCCAAAAAATCATACATTTAGTTTAGTACCCACAGACTTAGTCCTACTTTTATCACTTTAAAGAAAACTGAAAAAGCCAGTAGCAAAAAATGATCGAGCCATTAAATGTTTGTTTGGTCTGGACCTTTGGTTTCATTGTTAGATTCATCAGCTATTAGGGCTATATTGCAGTACTAGCACCGCAGCGATACCATGGTACCTGCACCTTGATCGATACCCACAAATTTTATAGGTACCAGTGCAACAGTAGATATTGTTAAATTGATCACACTTAAAATTCCTATAAATTTTGGTACCAGATCTTCTATTTTTTAATGTTTATTTAGTATAAAAAAATCATCCCGAGAACCAGCTATTTTTTTTTAACAACCGTACTTTGGCAGTAAATAAAGTCTTTCTTGGCATACTGGCACCAATATCGAAAACCTTTATTTTTATGGTACCAGAATCAGTATCGGCACTGGATGGGGAAAAAAAAGTGGTACTGGTACAACCTAATAAGGAACATCTTGAATTTTTAACTGGGTTGCAACACTCTTGTTTATCTTTTGTGATTTTTTTTTGCCGAACCACTAACTGCTGATCAAAGCTCATCGATAAAAATCGGTAGCTGGTCAAAATACCAAGAGCTGTCAAGATTGATTGCCAGTTGTCAGTTAAAAAAGTAAAAATGGAAAAAGCATTTTTTCATGCAGCTGCTTCAATCGCATTCAATATAACTCCTTCCGAACAAATAATACTTCATTGAAACACAAATTTTTTTCAACTTTAAAAATTATTAGCGATCTGTTCACAAGAGACATGTTAGGCAACAGTCAACAGTTTGGTATAACAATAATTTTTGAGTGATCAGCTTTGTATCAGTTCAGCAACCTTACTATCATACCACACTACTAATCACATAGTGTAACACTAGGAAATGGCTATTTACTATAAAACATAATACCGTAACTGCAACTAATATTTCAGCTCACAGCTTTCCTATAACAAACCTTCTGAGGTGCTGAAATGAGCCCCACACATTAGACCTGAATAAAATTATGTCGTGAAGACATATTCATTGTGGTTTCGGCCTGCAAAAATACAGCTTGCATTTAAAGGAAAGAGAAAAACAAGCCAAACGGCGAAAATCATACACTAGAAATAACTCAGTACAGCATTAGAACGTAGTAGTGCACGATTTTCAGTGTTTGGCTTGGTTTCCTCTTTCCTTTACATAATTTACAGCGTTTTGTGTATATTTAGAGCTTGCATTTAAGTCCGACTATTGCAAACTTGCATTGAAAAAGTTCGTTGTAATTCCAATGCAAACGTGTGTGGAGATAATACCAAGCATCAAGTCAAACACCAAACACACTAGCTTCCTACTCTTCCAAATTATTTAACTATAAAAATAGTTTTGTGACAAAAATTATTTCAAACATCACACTTGCAAATTTGACCATCACACTTAGACTTTTCGATTCTTTTTTACTCTACACCTTGTAGCTAACCAAAAACAAGATAACACAAAAAATAAAACGTTCAAACAATAACACAATTTACTTCAAAATAATTATATGAAAAGCAAATAAAAATGAATAGATATTCACATATTTCCCTTTTTAACATGCCAACTAGCTGAATAAATTACAACACAGAAACTAACTAAACTTTGGCTGAAGCTGTTGGTACAATTAACTGTTCCAATAATCCCACTTATTTTCACAGGTCTTGACTGTGTTTGTCCGTTACAACTGTGTTGGATGAGAGAAATAACTCTTATTCCAGAACACCATCCAGACTAGAATTTGAATAGCTTATAGGAGATAGGCTTGTAGCAGTGCTTTGGCATTTACACCTACGCTGTTTGTATTATAGTCCATGAAACTCAATTTTGCCCTCTGGTTGGCCTTATTTAAATCAGGGGCAGGGAGGAGGGGCAACCATCTCATCTTTTATGGATCAGGGATGGTGTAAAAAATCACTGCTAACTAGATGCAGAGCCTTGTAACACAATGGATAACAAAAAAAGGCAACAGAACCGGTGTACATTTGTAAGCGAACCCCCCTCCCCTACAAAAAAAACTGTTTATTGCCTTATGGTAAGGCATCAATACGGAATATCTGGAAGGTTATCTCCCCTCCCACTATGAATTCCTAATCTCGCACCAGTTTAAATCTTCACAGAATCAAACTTCTTCAAATCAAATCTACTAAATCAAACCAATAGTTTCTATTTTTAGGCCCTCCCAAGTTTTTGTCCTCTATTTTCATAGCATTTTAAAACTGAGATCCTATTGTAACCCCAACACCATTGTTGGTTTAGTCGTGATAAAGATACCAATCTGTAAATTAGGGATGGGTGATATTGCCCTATTTCGATATCGCAATATACAACACAAGCGATAGCGTTTTATCGCAATGCTTTCGTGTTTCGCGATTATCGTTGCTTTAAGCTTATTTCGTGTAATTCATATCGGAGTGCAACGTTGTCGATAATTTCGCAAAACATTGACCGATTTTGAAGTTCCTATGCACCATTTTAACTGGTTTTTTTTTTGCCAGCACTCAAATGGTGCAAACCGTTCTGAAGTTATTTCTAATATTTAACTTGCATTTTTAAACAAACATGGCCTCCAAATAGATAACAAAAATTGTTTCTCACCAATTTTAACAGGACTAATTATCAACACTTTCACATCTGACGAGTCATGAATTGGGCAGCAAATGTTTGTCTTGCGTGCATTATTTTTTTTAAGAAAAGCCTTTTTCTGAGCGTGCTTATTTGCAAGAGCAGCTTATACTCGAGACAATAGGGTATTAACTGCCCATATTAACTACGTACATTTAGGCCTCGTCGTCGCAATAGTACCAGGCCTAAATGTAGTTAATATGCCTACTGTAGTAGTTGTGCTGTATTAACAATTGACCAACTTAAAACGGCTTGGCTTACAAATTGACAAATATTGTAATAATCACAAATATCGCATATCAAGGTGTGTAGTCAAAATTTCATTGTTGCCCATCCCTTCTGTGTTACTCGATGGTGTTTGTGCTTTAGTGTTGCTTTCTGCAGTTTTATCGTGTTGGTACTGATATTAATGGTTAGGTTAGGTCAGTTACGTTGAGGTAGGACAGTTAGGTTATGACAATTTTTTAAGCAACGTTTTCTCATACAGAACGCTATTCTTTAGCATTAGCCTACTGATTTTTTTTAACATTGTTTCCTTTCCAAGATAGCAAGTAAAGAAGTACACAAATTTACCAGCCACACAAGTAAAACTGGTTTTTGTTTTGATAAAATGATTAACCTACCTCTATAAATTGTTGCAATTTTGCCCTTAATTAATTCAATCTGCCAAGGTAAAGGTTTCTTGTCTGTCCGACATGCCCGCAGGGATAGTATTCCAGCATCTCTGTCGCCAGTCTAATTCCTCAGTTTCTTACCACACACTACGTTGTGGAGTTAAAAAGAAATGGGAGGTGGGAAGGTTTATTATATAGACAAGAATTTTATCAAAACAAAAACCAACTTTACTGTTGTGGGCGGTAAAATTGGTAATTTTATTTTGTAAATACGTTCCCTCTATAAATTGTTGCAGGACTCAACACAAAGGTTGGTGGGGTGAACTCCACTACCTCTCGCATGTCGGGCAGGGACAATGGAAATTAATTTATACCGAACTACTTGTATTGTTCCAATTTCTATTCTGGCGACGATTATGGATACCAATCATTGCATTTTACAATTAAGGATTACATCCATTTGATTGCTTCCATTAGCATCCATTTGATTCCGAAAATAATGAGATATAAATGTTGTTCTGTTTCGCCAAGATGTCCAGGAAGTGCTCAAAGCCCTTAATTCATGGGTTGTGATTTTAAGAAATGCCTGATCTCCTGTGGTTGTATGATCGCAGGCTCGTCGTATGACGTCACGTATCCAGGAAGAAAGCATGGAAGATGAAACTTATGTGATGCTCGTCGACACGGCATGATAAAGTTCCTCTTCCGAATCTCCGGAGATGCGGTTTGCTTTGAGGTAACATTACAGGGCTCTTACAGGACACAGAAAACGTTTCAACTCATTCCTAGTTAATGGGAAGAAGGCCAAAATCATATGGGAGACGCAGTTTCATTACGTTGCTGAGTTTTCCATCGAAATTCATAATCAACCAACAGAATAATGGAACGGTTGTCTTTCCCGACTCATAGATAGGAACTGTCAAAACAGAAGGTTGTAATTTCACTGCTTACACAAGAAGCTAACATTAACATTTCCAAAGATTAAGGACATGTAATTTCCACGATAACACTAGGCCCAAATTTGCGGTGCATTTTGTTATGCTGAAGGTGCAATTTTGCGGAATTTCGGTGCAATTTTGCGATGATGGATACAGCGGCTAAATTCGATAACATATGGCTTATATATTGACAAAATGTATGATAACAAAAATTCCAGTGGAGCAAGAAAACGAAATTTTAACACTACTTAAATAAGTTTTTACTATCCTAAAATACTTACTTCAGTAATATGTGCTAGCACATATTACTGAAGTAAGTATTTTGCAGATAGTAAGAAATTTGGACGCACAATTATTGTAGCCCAACTTCGCAACACAAATACGTACCACATACTAGGCCGATGATGGTGGCGACTGCTCACTTACTGCAACCTTGTGCCAACAGCATTGTTTATTGTGGCGAGTATTGCTTCAGTGACAACTGCTACCGGAATTTCGTTCCAGTAGCTAGTTGTCACATTACACTGTCTTGTTTTTGATTAAATTTATTTCATGAAAAATAAAGCCATTTTGTAGTAATTTTGTGCCATTTTTAGAAATTTGTGGCATTTTGTGACATTTACTGAATTTTATGACAAGTACCAATTGAAAGTAGACAGAATCTGGCAACATCTAGCGTATCTAGTATTATCTAACACTTTCTTGCATGAAGCGATGTAATGCACAATGTCATTTCTTTTAACGAAACAAGCCACTAGCTTTCTTAATTATCGAGTGAAAATGTGGTACGTCCTTGTGCACCTGGGAGCAAGCTCCACAGGTTAACAATATCACTGCACTAGATGGCGCCAGGGTATTTGCAAATGACTTTCAATCGGTGATAGTGCCACTTTAAATGGGTGTTTTTGCTTCAGTTAGCGATTGTTTACATACCACTTCAAGAATAATTTGTATGGTTTACTACTTTGGTTCACTAGTGTATTTTCCTTCATCAAAAATAATTTGTATAACTCATTTAGAGAAAATATTACGAAATTTTTGATTCAGCAAAATCACAAAAAATACATGTCCTTACCAAAGATACGTTGATTAATTGTTCATAAGGGGGTAGTATTAAACTATTTAGCACTAAAGGCAAATTCCATTAAGGTAGGAGTCTATGGACCTTTGGTCTTTGTAGAGCAAAAGCTGTGAACAAATTGGAGAGAAATGTGTTGGTTACCATCCTGAAATGCCGTTCCTTTACATTCCACACCTTGGCTTAGAATTTTATGTACAAACATATATTGTAGGTTGATCCTCTGGAGCTAACAACTTTTTGTAGCAATCACCTAATGTTGCTCTAGCCACAGTATGTTGTGCTATACAGATATGTATATATAATATATTAATTACCCCGTTCGCCAAGTGTTGACAAAGCATTGTTCCATGTACCACTCATTGTTACATTGCAATGTAGGGAGTGTCTGTTCACTGGGAGTGCTATAGTAGTGGATGCTTCTATATTAATCCAGATAACGCTATTGCATAACTATTACGTAATGAACCTTCTAGATATAGTAATGTGTTGAATGTTCTATACTGACTGCCTTAGCCTAGATAAAGGCAGCGCGACCTGGCACAAATAACTCTGCTTCTCAACGACAAACCTAACTCGACTATCAGTATTATTTTGTATCCTTCAACTACTCAATGCATCCTGCTATATCTCTCTTCAAGCAGATTCTGAACCACCATTACCATCTGTAAATGATTTTCCCGCATGGCCTTGAATAAACGTCAGTGTACAATACCCAGCAGTCTTTTTTCACTCCTGCGTCGTTTGTTGGATGCTTTCAAGACGGAATGAATTGCGGCTCTGTAACCCTTGGTGCTGTCAGGACCTAAAAACTCCTCGAGGGTCTTCAAAAGAAGGATGCAAAGTCATTCAAAGGGTTGCCTGAATCAACCTTCCTTGTAGTACACCAATGAACGCTTACACCGACTTCTGACTTCCTACTTTGCCTTATGGACGTACTCGCGGAGATCTATTAACTGCTCTAACACATTTGAGAAATCTTGCTCGTCGTCACTGATGATCTTAGAACCAGAAACCATGGCGCTAAGGTTGTGAAACAACAACATCAGACGTCAATACGACAGGAGTCATTTGCATTCAGAGTTTGCAACCTTTGGAATAAGCTGCCGGCGGATTTGATGAAATCCCCTTCAGTTCTCACATTCGAGAAACGACTGGGCATGGTATTGCCTTCTATCATTCCACCGACTATACAAATTTGTAGTAGGGAATGCTTGACATCATACACCAGTAGACTTTCTGTCGAATCTTCATTCAAATTCAAAGCCAGGAAAGGTTCGAAGATCTCTGATGAGAGTATGAAGACAGAATGAGTAGGTGCCGCTTCCCTTCGATACGTAGGCTACCGCGTATGTGTTGTCGGTCATGACCTGAACAAGTATCCCCTCGTGTTGGCATCATCTCTGGAAAATTGATGTGAAGCTGGGCTTCCTGGCGGACTTGCCAGGAAGCCCAGCTTCACATCAATTCCAGACACACAACTCTTCCATGTGTGCTCCCCAGTGCACTTTTAAGTATCCATGCAACGAAGTAGTTCTGGAGGATATTCTTGAATGGCTACTTCTACTCTGATGTTGGTGTCAGTCATCCACCAGTGTACTTCTGTAATCAGGAAATGGTAAATTAAGATTTGGTTGTTGTAGCAGCCTTCCTCTCTCTTCCAATTCCTCTTCTAGATCCAATAAAATCGTCATGTTCTCAACCAACCCATTGGAACCAAGCTCGCCATGGCATCCAATAGACCAATCATTTTGCATAGATGACAGGTCAAAATCGATCATTTTTCTAATTAGGTCGTTCTCCATCACTGTGATTTTTTTCCACTCTGCCCTAGTTAAGTAGTCTCAGCCCTAGGGATATGTAGAACTCTCCTCACAAAAACTCCAATTTTTGAGCAGGTGTCAATAGGGGTTCTGAAGGTTTATGCTTTCTTTGAAAGGTTTGCAAAATTTGTTGTACTGTAGTACATTAAAAATTCAAAGATGACACTTCGCTACAAAGAAATGAACAATACCTCTGTCTACTTGAATTTTCAGAGGAGTAACGCAGCATCCGCCTTCATCAGAAGAATCCAAGCACAAATGAAACGAAACGAGGTTCCCATACCGTTAGGCCACGTCAGAATCAGAATTCAAACTTGCCACACTTTCCGTTGGACCACTGACGAATATTGCGCTTTCAAATTCCGATTTCCACTGCCTGCTGAGATTCCTGGCACGCTCTGGTCTCACAAGGCAGTCAATGTTGGGATACGATGGATAGGCAATGTTCATGAGGGCTGCACCATTCTTCCAAAATTGTTGGATGGCCAGGGAAGAAGGGGGTGGGACAGACACCTGGAACCTGCAGTGGCTTACGAGATCTCAACAGGACAGAGGTGAGTTCCTACACAATCTGGTGATTTTCTCTGCGTTAATGTACGGAAATTCTATCGAGGGGTCATATTTTTGAAATTTTCCTTGGTATTTATGCATTCTCGTCTGGCACCTTTGGTGTGTCTCACCAATGTTTCACCAATTTAAGTGATCGGCAGTCCCCACATGCCACGCAGTACACAACATTCTTGTTGCTGAAGCACTTTCGCTTCTTGCAGACCCAAAGTGCTTTCGCAAAAAGAAGTTTTGCACCGAGTGCCATGTGGAGACTGCAAATCACTTTCCTATCCTAACATCAATCGTCTTGTGAGGCCAGAGCTCGCCAGAATCTCAGCAGGCAGGGGAAATCGGAGAGTGAACGAGCAATAGAGATCAGTAGTCCAACGGAAAATGCAGCAAGTTTGAATTCTGATTCCGACACGGCCGACACAATGCAAGCCTCATTTCGTTTCGTGTTGAGTGGACTTTTCTGATGAAGGTGGACGATGCGTTATTCCACCGAAAATTCAAGTCGACACTTCACCGATATTCATAATTTCATTGTGGTGAAGTGTCATATTTGAACTTTGGACTAATGTTGTGTGCACGCCACAGTGAACACTGCTTGCTGTTATTTTCCTATTGTTGTAGTTGTCTGAGAATCCCCTCGACCAACAGATATCAGACCAACCAGTCATCCAGGTAAGCAAGCATATACTAGTATCTTGTTGCTGTGAAGATTTTCCAAGACTGGGCACATCAACAGTGTGAAAATGCGTGGTGCCGATGACAGACTGAAACCGTGAAATAAACTTTGTTGTCAAAAACCAATCGGAACAGAATCCAAACTGTGGGATAAAGTGGTAGTGTAGATAGATAGACAACTTGAAGATCAACGTTTTCTGTGTACTCATTTGGCCATTGATTTTATTTGAGTGATTCCAGTTTGAAATGTCTTGCGATCCAGAAATGTGTTTAATCTTATTAGATGCAAGATAAACCCAGACTCCCATTCTTCATTTCTACGAAGAAGATTGGGCTGTAAAACCCTGGATAGTAAGGATCCCGAGTTTTGAAGACCGCTTCGTTTAACATCAGTGAAAAGATTTATTTCTTCAGCAATCATTGGTTGGGTAGACGGCGACATTAGTGAACTTAGACATTCCTGGACAGATTATGATGTGATGAAAGGGCGGATTGCATACTTCTCTTATGATGTTTACGAGGAAGGTGGCGTCGGTTATTCCTTGCCAAGATGGCTTAGTATTCATTCTACTGGTCACCTCTGATCCCAAAGGCTGTTGGCCAAAATGAAAGGGCCTGGTCTGGTGAAGACTGGAGCACATTACTTCTATCATTGACTTTGTCAGAATTTGTCATGTCATGGGAAACTGGTCTTTTTTCTTTACTTTTATCCTGAGCAGGTGAAATGTTGTCTGGATCCAGTCTTAAATCTTTACCAAGATATAAATTTGGGGAGGAACGTTTTTTCTGTCTTTATTCTTCTGCTTCTCCTTAGCACAAGATCACTGCTTGTCCGGGGCAGACGGGTGCTTCCCTTTCATGCACGACTGCTATTCGTCCTGAGCGGACTGGCGATTTTGTTAGTGCACAATTGCTCCTTGTCCAGGGAGGGCGAGGCGTGATAATCCAAAATGGAGACCATCGATTCATCAAAAACTTCACTGCCCTGTTGTACGTTACGGGAAATTCGCAGTTCGACGCTCTTCATTTTTAACGGATGAGGCGGGAGACTTCAATGAATTGCGTTTCAAAGTTTCATCAGTCTGGACAGAAAGCACTACCTCAGTGCTAGGCGGGAAAATGCACGGTTCAGCATTGGAGATAGTGGGCATAGTGGAGTTAAATGATCTGTTAGGTTACGATCTAATCGCCCAACATTGAATCGCTAAAATTATTCATATCTTTAAAAACAACAACACTATCGTTTGTCAACGACAACTGAATTACTTTCAGTTGTTTTAGTACTGAATAAATCCTCGCCCAATAATTCAATCTGCACGCGATTATTGTCGGTGTCCGTGACACTAGGAACAACGATGCTTAAAACTGAAAAAGAAATAGCAGGAGTTCGAATAAAACTATCTCAAGTCCAAATTCACCTATCAGTCTACGATCAAGTGATTAAGGGGCAATAGTAGGTAAAATAACCTTGTTTTGAGGTGGTAAGATCAGCTATGAAGACGACGCGCCACACGCTTGTCAGACTAGATCCAAGCTATTAAAATTGTATTATACATCGGATTCAGAATGTAGATTACAAATGCCACATGTGTTAACAAAATCACAAGACAAGCACCTCTGCATAAGAGGCGACGACCAAGAGCAACTTTAAGGTGGCCACAAGATAATTTCTCGGTCGTAACGTCCTTACGAGCAGGACAACATAGCAGACGACGTTAGACTGAGGCCAATTCGATACTAAGGTTAAATATAATGGGAAATTCGTAATAAAATGTGTGTATACTATTTACGGATTAGTACGAAAAGTCACAAAATTTGTGTGGACTATCGAAAACTTCAAATAAACTAAGAATACTCAGCCAAAGGCAGATCGAATACGACGCCATCAATGGATTCAACCTACTCGTATGATCCCAGGTAAAATACTGAGGAATTAGACTATGACAACAGGCATACTGGCAGACCATCCCTAGGGGCATGTCGGGACAGCCTAGTAATCTTTACCATGGCACAGTGAATTAAATACGGTAAAGTTGCAAAAATTTAGTTCAATCTTACAAAGTCTGTGAGACAAATTATCTTTGCCTCAGATCTTGTTCCAAATATGAAACAACAATCTCAAGTCCTTGAAGGAATCAATTAGTAAGTAACCCAATGCCAGCTCACAACAGTAACAGGTACAAATACAGCTTACACAGCCTATCAGATCAATAAGCAGTAACACACATCATTACGGAAAGACTTGTGTGTATCAGTATACAAACATTAACAATAGCAGCAGAAGTTTGGAAAATTAGTCCACGTGGCCGGCCTCACCAACAATTTTTTCCCCATACAGTAATGGATTACCCAAAGCAGACCAAACTTTGGCACATTTACTAGCAATTGATGCCCTTTTAATTACAGCGAAACAGTGTTACATAAATTAACTCAATTGCAACCGATCAACAGCAGCAAAAGATTTCAATTTACCGACAACGATTAAGTTATTTACAATGCCATAAATACTACAACCACAGAATTTACCTGTTTACACATGTTCTCACAATAAACAAAAATAAAATACAGATTTTTTTGTAGGGATTATTCCCAATTAAGTACAAGTGAATGTTTTGTTTTCCCTATTTTGTACCCGATTTCTGGGGATCATTCCCAATGAAGTACAAGTAAATGTTTTCCCTATTTTGTACTTGATTTCTTCTTATGTTGGAACTCATTTTAACTGGCATTCAAAGGTATCTGTTCCTCAGTAGTGCTTCTTTTTACTGGAAAAACTAAACGCACAGAATCAAAACAATATTCGGGTAAAGAGGCCACCTGATGCCACAAATATAAACACACAAGTAATGTCCAGGTTTTTAAAGGTCCTAAAACAAAGGCTAAAGTTCCATATGCTAGTAGGATTGAATATGCAATCCATAAATTCCACGTCAGCAAAAGAAGAAAGGGAATGTGATGACACAGATAACGTCCTAATGATACTCTCCTTTCGCAGTACATTTGCCGATAGCGACAGTCCACACTGTGAGCCAAGAACAGTGTGAGGGGAATCTGAAAGGTCACAAGCTATAAAACAAAAACAGGAAAGAAAATTACTTTCAACAGTGACACTTTTCATCACATATAAAAAATAAGTGACGCTAAAATTAAAAAACATTTGCCCTCTCAGCAAGACTAAATTTTGTTTTATCTACATATATAATAGGCAGCAGCGGCCGAGTGCACCGGCCTCACCATTCCGTCGTACAATCAAGTACCCTACCCTGTAGTGCCATCTGTTGATGGGATTCACCTTCAAATTCTGGTTGGGACACTTTTCCAATGTCTTGAAACAGATGGCGCCATTTACCAAACCTGCCATGTCGCCATCTGTTGACGTCCTTGGTCTACAAGTTCGGGTTAAAACGCTTTTTCCTAAGTCTTCGAAGAGATGGCGCCACTTACCAGACCTGTTGCATCGCTATTTGGATCATATTTTGGCGCATTATTGTGGCACCAAAGCGGCAACAAAGTTTTAGTCGTGTGGAATGTGCCATTGTCGGCGTTTTTTGAGCTAAAAAAAAACAACCCGTGTCTACTAAACCAGACAACTTTAAACCAAACGACGATAGGTTCTTAATTGGCAGCCTGATACGATGGAAAGGCACATTTATTTCCTAAATGCTCACTTCCAGAAAGGAGTTGAATTGTTTTTAAGTGGGCTGCAACCATCTTTCCTTGCAACAATTTCGCAATGCGTGATACCGAGGTCAATTGTTTCAAAGGATTAACTTAAACATGGGATTACTTGCTTACTGAATGCTGGATTTCTCATTGATAGGTTTTTTTAGCCTTCAGTCAAACATACGCATGTAACTTTTCCGAGGCTGCACCAAAAGGAAATGTCACCGGGCCGCGTTTTTGGAGGGGGGGGGGGGGGGAGAGCAGGACAAGTGTGTGTGGGGAGCAATGCACGGTATCGAAGTGAATTGTTTCAAAGGATTAACTTAAACATGGAATAACTTGCTTACTGATAGGGGTTTTCAACCTTCAGTCAAACACATGCATGTGACTGTTCCGGGACTGCACCAACGGGGAATGTCACGGGGTGACATTTTCGTGGGGGGGGAAAAGTGTGAGTTGGAGACACGTATGCGTATCTGAGAGGGAGCATGAGTGTGGGGATTGGGAGTTAAACTAATTGTTGGGGAGGGCATATGTGATATATTTTGATAAATTTAAAATCAAAGACCAAACACCCGAGGTGCCGGCGGGACGCGGAGAGATATTCAGAACCCACACTATGGGGTTCTCCCTTCCGTTAATTTAGCAGTTTGTCCTTTACAAACTTGTTCCTATCCAGAATAGTAAGAAGAAAACCGAAACTTATGGCCCCATCGCTTGCAGTGTCATAGCTCCCAACGGGCACGTATCCCACTGCACAACCGCAAGTACTCTCATTCTTTGTGAAATCCACATGCAAGGACTTTGATCTGGATGGAGGAGTGGAGAATAGGTGGGTTGGCGGAGGTGAGTATTTTATAATAATACCAAATTTAGCCCTGGCGAGAGGGCAAATTTAAGCTTTTATTCATAAAATACTTATCATTACATTTGGCAGAATTTGTTCGAAAACAGAGGTGGGTTCAATGTCTGCCTCTCCCCGCAAGCAAGGGGGCAAACCTAACTCTTTCCAGTTAGTAAAACAAAAATTTTAACACCGATTAAAATTAGTTTTTACTATCCTAAAATACTTACCTTCAGTACGTGCTAAATTATTTCGATTTTGCTTTAAATTGCCCGAATTAAAAACCCCATCAACGTTTTAAATTGCAATGCTTTGAGTTTAGCCCGTCTCCCGCTAGGAGCGCTGGCAGAGCGTCTATATCAATACGATATAGTGGCCATTACTCTCACTTTGTTTCGGCCCTTGTTTCAAACGGGAAACTGTGGATTCGGCAAAAGCGGGGAGGATAGTAAAAACTAATTTTAATCGGTGTTACAATTTCCGTTTCTTACTATCAGAAAACGGTTCTTTTCCTCGCATAGAATGTCACTGTTACACAATCACTGTGTTATTTTTCACAGTTTTGTGTTTTCTCTCCACTTGCGTTACCTTTCTCCTGTGTACGAGTTACACTGAGTGAGGATTCAAAAGGTTTTTTCACTGAGTGTTCAAACCTAATCATAGTGTCAGTTGTGTTGTGTTGGGAGATTCTCCCAAGCTAGGACTGAGAGACAAATTGTTCAAAGTTCAAGAACGTTTATGTGGAGACTTTGTTCTTTTTCCGTCCAGGTTCCGGAAAGCTGTTCACCTCCGTTAATGGGCTTCTCATCCTGAGGCGACTGTAAATAGGAGACCCTTCGAAGGTGGTTCCTGTATGGGGACTACTGCCTGGGTGTTGCATGTGTTTGTCCAACACTGAATGCTGTCCCCAGGAAGGTTTAGAAGAATCATGTCGTCCCAAGATGTTTGTGGTTGCCATTCTGTGTTGCGAAACCAATAAATCGGCTTGGCTTTCCACTGGCCGAATGGGACTAGCTTGGCGCATGTGTCGATGAGGCCGACGTGGAACGTAAAATTCAAAGCGATGTTTCTTTCAACTGAAGAAGATTTCCCAGATTTCGTTGGAGCTTCTCTCTTCTTTACAGAAAGAGGCACACTGTGAACTCTTGCGTGTTGAAGGCTGCCCCTAGGAAGATGAATTCTTTTGCAGAAATCAGACGAGATTTCTGAGATTCACTCAAAGTCCTAGACTGTTGAAGAGGCAAAGGTACTTCTCTTTCTGGACCATAAACTGTTGTTTTGACAAGTTTCAAAAGAGGCAATCGTCGAGAAATGCGTGGGAGCGAACCACAGCCTTGTGCATGTCGCCAGGATGGGACAAAGAAAGATCGTGAAAAGAGTGGGGGGGGGGGGGGTCGTAGGCAGCCCGAAGGGAAGAACCTTGAACTGGTAGGATTTTTCTCCCGAGTAGAGATGAAAAAAGTGCCGAAGTGAGCGATGTAGAGGAACATGCTGGTAAGCGTCTTCTACAAAGATGGAAATTATGTACTCCATTTCTTGAAGAGGTTTTCGAAAGGACTGCAAAATCTCTATTTTGAAATGTTCCTTCTGCATGTGGTTTAATTTTAAGTTGAAGATGAGTCTTTCACCTCCTCCATGTTTTAGGCTAACTCGAGATGGGCTCCAAAACACATTCATGTTGGGTGGAGACAGCTGGATTGCTCCTTTCTTGAGTTGTAGCTGAACTTCTCTTTCGAGTCTTGAGTCGAAGGGAATGTTCGTGATCCAAAGGGGAGGATTGAGGGTTGTAGCTGGGAGAGACAAAAAAGGTGGAATGTAACTGGTTTTTTTTAAGATGGAAAGAGTGAAAGCATAGTCTTATCATTTGCTATTGAAGAAGATGATGCTGAATCCTTCCCCCACCTATCGATGAAGAGGGGGAGGATGGAGGAGAGGATTGTCATCACCCCGCCAATCGTCCCACCGCCTGAAAACCATGTTCATGAGGAGGTGGAATCCTCAGCCGCACCCTTTTGGAAAGAGAAGGCTTGTTTTGTTATCTTCGATTAATGGGTGATCGGCGAGATCCTGTTTTTTTTGCGATGAGCGTCTTTAGGGCCACTGCAGAAGCTGAAAAAGCTATCTCAGCATGAGAGCATACGTGAAGACAACAGTGTAGGATTGCTTTATCCTCCTCGTAGGAGGTTAGCAAGAAAATAGAAGCTGGAATTTTTAATGTGGAGTTTGCTTCCATTGGCTGACCGTACTTTATGTATTCTGCTGCCTCGAATGTCTCATAGCGTCTTTTAGACGGGTCCCTTTTTCCCACGGAACGAAAGAAAGGCTTCCGCGAAAAGAAAAGGTGGGAATGGCTTCAATGCAGAAACAGGCTTTTCACATTTGCGAGTCAGGTTCTGTTGATTTAAGAACAGTCTAAAAGCTACTTCAGACTGTGGAATGTTGATAGGAGCAATCTTCTCTCCCCACAGTTAACAAGTGGTTCTGCTGGGGGACCGTCTGGGTCTACTTCTGGAGGAATTAAGTTTAACACCTCTTCTAATCGTTAAGATTGCGGAAAAAGGTCACCGAGGAGATTTCCCAGACCACAAAATCTGGCCCTTCGTCAAAAATATCGGGTTTACAGGCTGTTTTTGTACAGAAGGTAAAATCCTTTGTCTTCGTTTGATATTGTAAAGGTCATCCGAATTGCTGGCTGAGTCATCATACACATAAACAAAACAAACATAAAATAAAGCCACGACTTCACAATGCTATTCACTAAGCAGTGCTTTCTTTCTCGCTGTTAGCTTTTCAGAGATTTAATTCATTTTACCAAAAACGTCAATTACTGGCATGCTTAACAAGGAGAACATAAAAAGAAAGCAGGCGAATCCCTACAATGAACTAAAATAACATCTATACCTAATCAGGTCAAATTTTTATTACCACCAACTAAATCTTTTTAAATGACAAATGACACTTACATGCATAATTCCAAACCCAAATGTAATTCCTCCAGGTAAGAAAGCATCTCCAAGAAACATTCCCCAAGCAAAGCAAAATCCAATATGGTCTTCTATGATTTCGCCAATAAACCAAGGTCCTGCACAACAGAAAACCAGAAAAAGTAAAAAATGCTGGGTGCAACCGGATAATTTTTGTTTCTATTGTCTAAGAAATATATATTACCTGTACATTTTAGCATTCAGTTCCTCGAATGCTGGTTTTCCCTATAGGTTTTTCAAGTTGTTTGTAGCCGCCTAGCTCCATTACCCTAGTGCGCATGTGTCAACGCACTCGCCGAGGCGCGAAAGGTTGTCATAATTTTTGCCTCTCGATATGTCAAGGTGGTGACTCAAGAGGGGAGGTAGGGTGGGCGAATGTAATATATATTTTCTTAGGCAACAGAAACAAAAATTCCGGAATTTTTGGCTTTCTAATTGCTGGTCAAAAATATAAATTACCTGTAAATTTTAGCATTTACAGTGGACCTCATCAAAACTGGCATTGGGAACCACCTTCATGGGCACCTTACAGTTACAAGCTGGCTCTCATAAAAAGTTATAAACTTCGCACTTTATTTAGGAAAAATTTGGTGAAAAGAAATTTGTGTGTTTCGTAAAAAAATGTCAGACATGTTACCAGCTTTTCAAAATTTTTCACATTTTTTTCACATTTTAAAATCTTGCTTTTTTTCCCCATTTTTCACGCAGTCAAATTAACAAACTTTCACATACGTTTTTGAAATGGTAGCGTATAAAAGCCGAATTACAGCTGCTGAATTAACAGTTACAGTTAACATTATGTCGAATTAGTTGCATGTTGTCGCTAACAGTTCTGTTCCTGTGTTCTTCATTACCTCAGCTCTTTTTGCTTTCAATAGAGTTTCTTTTTTGACATCCTTGCAACTGCTCAGCCAATGCTGCAGCCTCCTGCTTTCGCTTTTCAGTTTTTTTTTTGCTTTCTCAGTCTTTCGTTGTAAGTTTTGGTTACCTTTCTTACACTAGCCATAATAGTTCTAGGGTAATGGAAACTCTTTTGGGGTGACGACCATGGCGAATCATGAATGAAGCCGTCATTCGCAATCCACTGGTGGATCCAGTTGAAAGTCTTGTACGATGGTCGCTAATTATTTGTTTATTCTCACTAAAACCTCACTCAAGATCCGCACTTCCATGACAAAGCCACATTAAAATTAAAAAAAAATTATTTGTTGTTGCTGGCTGGCATGAAATCCAAATTTTTCACACTGCTTACTACTTTTTCCACATTTCTCACAATTTTGCACACACCTTTTAATTTTTCACATTTTTCACAAATTTTCACACTGGTAACATGCCTGAAATGTGGTGGTGGCGGCCCTGAAAAGGGGCCTTTTTTGGGTTGTGCTTCTCTTCCAGAGTGCTTAAAGGGTTTGACGACATATCTGGCTGTGATGATGGGTCCCAGATGATGTAGTCCATTGCCTTGTGTGGTCTTTTCCCTTAAGTAGCATTATGTGAAGAATGATGTGCTTCTCCATGATGCTGCTGCGAGGGACTCAGGAAACGGGATTTCGTTGTGAAAAGGCCATGATGTTGAGAAGGCCCTCAGCTGATGTCTGCGCAATTGATGCTTCAGGCTTCGTAGGCGTTTACGATAACAGTTTTGATTGAAGTTGGATCATTGTTGTGGAGGTTTCCCTAAAATCCCTTCGTAGGGGAGGAAAATTAATTTCCTCCTCTGCAAAATACGTTATCGGTCCTCTCAATACAGAAAAGAAGTGAGCACACTGGACAGAAGAATGTTCTGGTCCGTTACGAATTATGTTTGAAAGCGCTGGCTTTGATGGTTCGTAGATTTCTGATTTTTTTGCTTGAAAGGTTGTTCTTGGAGTTGAATAGGCTGCTGTGAAGTTGATGGATTAGGCGTGTATTTCGCTGCACCGTAGGCTTGCCGCAAGTGTCGTTACGGATGCTGTTCAATGATGAAACCGACTGCCGATCGCAGATTCATGAGTCAAATTGAAGACGTTCGGTAGGAACTTGGATGGTTGTTTATTTTAATTTTAAAATGGTTTGTTGGCGCTGATGCTGAAGTGAAGGGTCTCGAATTGAGGCTTCGTGGAGGAAGGACACATCGGTGTCGACTTATGCATTTAGCCTTTCGTGCTTGTCTCTGTTGATTATGTCGTGAGCCTTTTGCGGACAAACGAAATGAAGACCCTAGGAGGCCATGGAGACAGGTAAAGGCCGTATGGGGGATTAGTTGGTTTTTGTTGACCTGCTTCGAATCTATCATGATGGACAGAAGAGAAGGGTTCTCGGTGGCTATGGTGAAAGGTCGAAGCTACATGAGGGTTTCGTTGGTTCCCTTTGGCTCGTTTCTGACCTTTCATAATGGAACGAAAGGGAGATCTCAAGCGACCATGATGATGGGAAAGGCCGCATGGCGTCATGGTTGTCGATGACAACTTTCAATGAGACATTTGCAGCTGTGACGATCTGTTTGCTCGCTTGCATGGTTTTTTTTTTGGGGGGGGGGGGGGGGGGAGTTCTTCAAGCCTTTCGTGGTTGAACAAAAGGGGCGTCCAAGACGACCACGAGGGCGTAAGAGATGGTCTGGCTTGTTTTCATCATTTCCTTCGTTTGTAAAGAAAAAGGGGAGATACGGTCGGGCCATGTTGACAAGGACAGGCCCGTGATGGTGTAAACTTGTCATTGACTTGCTTTCTTCCGTTCCTGGGACGATGAAACCGAGTGAGGGTCTTGTAACTTTCCGTTGGTGTGCAGTCACCTTTTGAGGTGGAAAGAAAGGGGAGCCATGCCGGTCACGACAGAAGGATGTGGTCGCATAAGGGTCTTGCATTTTTATTTTGATGACTCGCTTTCAGTCATTAGGGATGACGTGATGGTGGCCTGATGATAGGAAAAGTGTTCGAGGTGTCAACCGAATCGCCAGCGGGAACAGCAACAGTCGATGGGCTTGGACCAATTGGATGGTGAGTGCGAAAGGATCATGCCCAAAGATAGTGCTGAGCCAAACGGTAATGCAGGTTTCGAAGTCCGCCTGAGATGATTGCGGCGAGACGTGGGCGAAGGTCAGAATGTTTGGGAATTGGGAACGAAAGGTCGACGAATGCATTAGGGTGAGCGGCAGATGAGTTGGCGGAAGAAGAGGTGGTCATCCGGGAGAAGACTTTTTTTGAAACGCCCTTAAGCCTTGCCTTGGATGGTGCTGTGATCTTTGGTCCTCGAGAAGAAGCGCAGGGTCTTCTGCCAACGAAAGGTAGGATGAGAGATGAAAGGTATTTCAAGATGCGGTGAAACAAAAGGGTGAAGAGAGCGTCCACACACAGTGCTTGAAGAGCCTTCTCAAGATTGGGTGAAAGACGGAACCAGGGTGATTCTGTTACCGATTAGTTAACGGGTGAAGGTCGTTGAAGGTCCGTTTCCACCTTCCATGGTAGAGAAAAGGTCGTTGGATTCCAAGCTGTTTGTGATGGGGTGAAAGGGAGACTCAAGGAGGCTTGGATGGGGGACGGCTGATGAGGCTTGGTTCTTTTGAGATGAAAGTGAGGTTGCCATGAATGTACATTGAGACAGTCCGATGAACTTGCTTGCACTTCGCGGATTGCCCCGAAGCCTGCCGTGGACAGACAAGGCGGTTGCTGGGAAAAAACGAGGCCGTTGCTGGGAGACGTACATGTTTTTCAGGGTTGTTTTGAAGACTTCCATGAACGGACGAAAGGGTGATTCGGGGCGGCAATGGTAACAGGTTGAAGTGATGAAGGGAGAGGCCGCATGAGGATCTGTCTAGTCCTTTGTTGACATCATTTGATGATGAGGGAGGATCAAGGCGGCTATGGTGAAAAGCTGAAGCCGCATGGATGTCATGGAGGTTTTTAGTGACGTGCATAGACACCTTTCGTGACAGAATGAAAGGGGGAATCTGAGGTGGCCGTAACCTCCATATGTCAGGACAGTCTTCGTCAGGTTCCCTTTTTTTGTGACGGAATGAACGGGAGATTCAAGATGGCCTCGGCCATGGTGAAAGATCGAGGCCGCATGAAGGTCTTGCTTCTTTTTGATGACTTGATATCGGCTTTACGCGGAAGAACGAGAGGCAGATCCAATTTGGTGGTGACGGTCTGCTGCTTTGCTTGCTCGTGTTGTTGGTATTCCTTGAAGCCTTTTGTGGTGGAACGAAAGGGACATCCAAGACAATCATGACAGCGGGGAAGGCCGCATGATGGTCTAGCATGATTATGTTGACTTGTGATTAGCTGTCCGTTTTGGAAGGAAAGGGGAGATCCAAGCTGGTTTTGATAACAAAAAACGGCCATGTGAGGGTGATGCTTGTTATGTTGCAGCGTCGTGAGAAGCATGGTTGAGGAGCCGAGGGCGACGAGTCTCGAGTGGCTGCAGATGGAAGGTGTAGAAGAGCTGCAGGTGAAAGGCCAAAAGAGCTGCAGTTGACAGGGTGGAGGAGGTTCTGACGAAAGAATGAGAAAATCCACAGATGACACGTTTGGGGAGAATTGCAGATAAAAGGTCTTGAAGCGTAGCAAACGAAAGGTCAAGAAGAGCTGCAGACGATACGTCTGGAGAAGCTTCAGATGAAAGGATGCAAAGAACTACAGATGACCCAGTTGCAGACAAAAGGACTAGAAGAGCTACAGCTGAAAAGTTAAGAAGAGCAGCAGACGCCAGGTCTAGAAGCTGCGGATGAAAAGGCAAGGGAGCTGCTGGTGACAAGGCTAGAACAGCAGCAAATGAAAGGTCTTGGAGAGCCTCAGATGAAAGGTTCAGAAGGGCTGCAGACGACAGGTCTGCGGGAGCTTCAGTCGAAAGGTTTAGATGAGCTGCAGACAACAGGTCTCGAGGCGTAGTGAATGAAAAGTCATGAATAGCTTTAGATGAAAGGACTAAGCGAGTTGCAGACAAAAGGACAGAAGAGTTGCAGACGATAGGTCTTCGGATGAAAGATTTTGTTAAAGGCACATCAGATGAGAGGGCCAGAGGTGCATCAGACGATCGGCACAGAAGAGCTGCTGACGAAAGATTGTGGTGCCATTGAGAGCCGATGGGAAGGCGAACAACGGCACGGTAAGCCGGGTGAAAGGCGATCGAGGGTGAAGGGATGACAGGGTGTCATGGATGCTAAAACGCTAGTAGCTAGTATGCTGGACGTACTAAAAGCTAGTAGCCAAAGACTGGATTTACCAGACAGGTACACTCATCCTACCAACAGTAAATTCCAACTACATAATGCTGTTATCAACTGGCTTGAAGCTTGTAAGCTCGGTTTTAATAATACTTTGGTTCACACAGCTGGAACAAACTTTGTCAAGGCGTTGGTCAATGGGATGTGATATGTAGATCCTCACCTTAGTACGTTAAATGAACGAGGGTGTTATCTGTGTAAAGGCCAAGAATCCGAAACTGAAACTAAAACTTATGCACGATTTTTAGATTGCATTTATGGTTTTTATTTTATACAACCAGCTTTAAGCCATTATAGTTTATATAGCATTATTAGAGCAATATTAGATAATTGGTGAGCCACTACGTTATTTTAATAATAATTGGGGAAACACAGTTTAACAACATCTTCAAGGCCAGTCAATGAGAATACGATTTTCATAATTAATTTTTAGATTTATCCTTATTAATTACGGCAGTTAATTTAAAACATAATTATATTGAATTTAAAAAATAGTCAGACCTTTAAATAATTTATTAAGAGCGGTTTTATTTTATTTTATTTAAGGTGGTTCAATCAGATTAGCTTTTCGAATGCAAAACAGCACAGAGGGCGCTGGTCGGCTCAGCGAAATATATAACGATAAGCCAGCGGCGATTCTCTCTCTCTCCCCAACTGCCTGCGATGACAACAAGGTAGAAGCCTACCAACTTTTTACGAGAGTGCAAGATGCCCTAGCCGGCGACTAATGAACTTTACCGCAGACAACAAGATGAACAATTAACGCGATCGTGAAACTGGCTCTCTGATAACTAAAGACGACAGACCAAGCAACATGTTTGAGTGAGTATTGGCTAGGAGAACTTAAAATGAAATAGGGAATTTTAATAGGAAATTTTATTTTATTTTGGACTTAATCAGAAACGATGTGGCTCATTAATTTAATAAGCTAGGATGTTTAGCTTAGCTTGCACACAGTAATTTTAGGAGTTGACAAACATTGTGGAATAAAATTGATAAAATTGATAATACACCCTCAAGAGTGTTGAAGACTGGGGATGCCTGGATAAATTGGAGGAAACAGTAACAACTTTATAGGACGAAATTCAGGGCTTGAAAAACAAGCAAAGAGTATTCATTTTTTTTGGTATTTTTTATGTTCACTTGGAATTTTAATAGGAGAAATTTTGGTTGATAAATTGTGAACATGGACGACGATTCCTTTTAAAATAAATTTACGCCATTCGTAAATTTATATTGTCTGTACAATTACCGTTGAATTATTGTTTTCTTTTTTTAAATAAATTGTTGGTTTTTCATGTTTAGAGTTTGCCACATGGTTTCGTTATTTTGCACAGATAATACGGTTTTAAAATCTTACATTAACAAGTAAATTTAAGGACGAGACGGGTTGGCCTGAATGATTAATAGATAATTAATCAACCATCCTGACAAAATAAGTGATTTGATTATCGGTTTAATTATTAAGCTTTTTAATAATAATGTGCTTTTCTTTTCTTATCCAATACGTCCGATAACGCTCGCAATGTCAACCCAGCTCGATCTTTAACTGATAATTAACGAGGCATAAAATTAAAAGGGCACACACATAAGCCCTAACTTTAGCCCCCCAAAACCAGCCGCCTCACATCTACCATGTGAAATGAAAAAATTTATAGGGTATAACAAGCCAGAATTGGCAAAACATTCACGAAAAATTCTGGATTCTGATATTTTGTTGCAGCACGCAACAGTTTTGGACCAACTAGTATTAGAACCTTGGTTTTGTGGTTATAAATAGAAGGAGGTCAGGTCTGCAGTCATCAAATTAAGTAATGCTGCACAAGTACACTAATTATTTAGAATGCAAGCGATTGGAAGTGTGTGAAAATCATCAAGCAACCAGCTCGATCCGTAGTGCTGCTGAAAGTGATGTGTTGCAAATAGGGATCGACCGGGTAATAAAAAACAGAGTCCGAGCCGAGTACGAGAAATTGTGAATACCCACCGAGCCGAGTCCGAGTAGTAAAACCGGGTCGTAGATTTTCAATTTTTGCTGTATGTTTATTGTGCAGCTCTTTTTTACTTTGGTTTCGTTCTTTTATTCTTTTTTTTTGCTTTCAGTCATTTTCATTTTGCTTTCGTCCAGTTTTGTATTGCGCATAGTATAACATTGAACGAAAGCAAAAAAAAAGGACGAAAACAACTTTAAAAAACTGTAAAATACCAGTAATTCTTTCTTCCAATTTTTTTAATTATAAACTTTACGTTGTTAAATAAAGTGAAGTAAAAAATTAAATTGACCACCAATTCTTTGTTCCAAATTTTGTAATAATAAAATGAAATGAAAAATAAAATGCATTTTGGTTACTTTGTCTCACAATAGGCCTTTGTTGGCTTTAATCATTTAAGCAACGATGTTGCCCAAGTGGAGTAACGACGTGCATATACGTCGAAACTTTTATGGAGAAGTGCAGGTCGAAAAATGCAATTTTCGGCCAAAATATCGACATGAGAAACACTGAAATTCTAGCTGCCTTTCCAAAGCAATTGGAAGATTGCGTTTCTTCATCGGCCAGATGGCACTACATGACCGATATGGCGCGCTCTCATTGGCTGACGGGCGATTTCACAATGGCCGCCATGGCGCGATTCGGATTTCACGTGAGCGCTTATGTTCAGTTCGTTGTTGAAAATCACGAGAAAGATGATATTTCACATCATTAAAAAATTAAAACAGCAGCTGTGATATACAACTATAATGGAAAAGGAGCCTATAAACCTTCACACTATCGCTTATCAGGTGGGAACAATGATTTTTAGCGTAACTATCGCCGACTTACGGACACGTTTTCTCAACACGGAGATTTCAATTTTAGTTCGTTTACAACCTGTAATTAAAAAAAAAACTGGTTCTCCGAAACTATTAAAGCAATTTATCTCATTTTTTTCTGTGCACATTAATGAATATCTATTGCGTGCAAGTAGTGTAGGGGATCCAGAAGGTATAAATGAAACTATGAAAATAAAAATAATTATTTTCCACAAATAATTATTAGTTTTATTACCCTGTTTGTACTCGGTCGAATTTTTACCGAGTCCGAGCCAGTCATAAATAGCATTACCCGGTATCGGGTAGGGTATTTACCCAGACTCAGTCGAACCCTAGTTGCAAATCTTGGAGCCTAAATTCACTACAAAACCAACATTAGTTGGACGCTACAAAGGTTTCTGGGAGACACTGAGTGCCACTCCAATCGGTCAGCCAATAAACCTAGATGATTTTACGCCACATGATAACCGTGCCAGACGTCAGTGGAGAGGGGCAAGAGAGTTCTTGTTGCTGGTGACAAAAAAATGGCTGTGGCAGACCATGATTTCACAAAGTTTTCAGTTGGTTCAAGTGTGTCTTTTGTCGTTGATATACCTGATGACATACAGGCCGGTACATTTTATAAAGGGCAAGTTTTTGTTGGGCTAAAAGATCATGTATTTGAGCCATCATCTCCGTTTCGTCATGTTGCCGAACTGCAATCTGTGTTAGAAAATTTCCAAGTAAAACCCATACTTGTTATGTAGACTGACGGTGGACCCGACCATCGCTTAACATACCGTTCAGTGCAGGCTACACTCATATCGCTTTTCATAACTCTCGACTTAGACATGTTAGTAGCAGTAAGAACAGCGCCAAATGCTTCCTGGCAAAATCCAGCGGAAAGAGTCATATCAGTGCTCAATTTAGGCCTACAGTGTATTGGTTTGATGAGGGGGGAAATGGACCGACAACCTGAGAAACTTGTTACTTCGTGCAACAGCCTAGCCACTATACGAGCACAAGCTGAGAAGCATCCTACACTGAAAAATGCAGTCAAAGAAAGCATTGCTCCGGTCAAAGAATTACTAGCCTCTATTTTTGACAAACTTGTTTACAACGGAGCAAAGCTAAAACTGTTTCCTGCCCCAAGTGACAATGCAATCGAGCAAGTCCTTTTGACTGACTATGCTGATGAAACGATTGCCACAAATGATGTAAGCTCAGCAGACTTCAAAGGAAAACCAAAGCTGGACGAGTTCATCAAACATTGCTGCCGGGAACGCCGTTATGCTTTCACAATAAAAAAATGTGGGAGCCACTTGAACTGTGATATTTGCAAGCCCCCTCGTCTTTCCGATGAAGAGGTTGCTGGGGTTCACTGGTTGCCAGACCCCCAACCAAAGGAGGATATCCCAACACTCAAAGTTTTCCAGAACTGTATGGAAAAGTAGATACAACTGAAGAGTTCCGACCTTCATTGGTGTCAACTGTGGGTAGCAAGAAAGGTCACGAAATCCCGTTTAACCCCTCCGCTCAAACCGCAAATACAGTTCGTCGCACTGTCATTTGCTCAGAATGCAATAAACCACGTGTGATTTATGCAGCTCGCAAGTTATCCCAAGCCGAGTTGGATATTTTGGATCGCGTATTATACTATTATATTTATACTTGTGGCTGCACTTTACAAGAACTCTTAAATGAAGGAGCACCCAGGATCTCTGCTGTTCTGACTAAACTATTTGTACGAGCAAATCTGGACTGTTTGTGTGACGTTGAAGTATGTTACTTCAGCAGTAACTCATTTGTTGACATTTGTTCCCACTGTGGAAGCAACAAAATCCTAGTTCGCGTGGATGGTGTCTACCCAATTTGTTCGGTTTGCATGAATGCGAAAGCACTTCCCTTGCAGAAACGCAAGCGTAATTTACATGTTGAAGCAACTAAAAACTAGAACAAGAAATAGATTTTGTTTTTTTTTGCTTACCAAATATTGTGATAGGACTCCCATATAGGCTAAACTGGCTTATTTGTTTGAAGTATTTCATTAAAAAATAGAACAAAAATGGCTTTGTTTTAAATTACAACCCCTATATATGGTAAAAAAGTAAATAAATAATAAAAAAAAAAAAAACTGCCCGCACAGATTTTTTTTGTAAAAGGCTGGAGAAACAACTTTCGTTTTTTAATTAGCCTAATAATGCATATTTTTCAACTGGCAATTAATTTAATAAATTAGCTTATTTTATGCTTTTCATTGCCCAAATTAAATTAACTTAATTATTTGTCCAATAATCTAGTGCTATCCAGCTCCTGCCAGGGTTGCTGCTTCGCATTTCTTATTAATGCAAGCAGTAACGCCATCTTGTCGTATCGGACATTAGGCATGCCTAATTACTTCACAAACCCACTTTCCTGATTTTTCATGAGTTCACTGTTAGCGGAAGCACTTCACCTGAGATTTTGTCAACTTAAGGTAACGACGAAGAAGTCGGGGGGGGGGGGGCCTTCTTTCGGAGAGAAGATGTTTTGTCATAGGGCTTCAGGTCCTTTGAAGGTAGAGTAGGAGAACTCACACTAGACAGTGCACTCTTTTTCTTCAGGATCGACCATCGGACCCAGGGCTTAAGTGAAACTGGTATGGGAATTATATCAATATTGAGTAAGTCTGTTCCTATACCAACTTTACCGATCAGATACCGATACCGAACCGGTTTTAAAAATTTTATCCCCATTTATCATCAATGGTGTAGTTTTCTGCAATAGTCCAATAATTAATTAATTATTAACAAAAAAATGTTTTAGGTAATAACCAACAGTTAAAACATTGCTAGGAAGACACTCAGCAATTTCCTGAGCAAAACGCTGCAAACCGCATGTCGTTATCTAGAACGGTTCCAGAGTTATCGATATTTCTGAGAAAGTTGCTGGTACCAACCCGATACTGCAAATATAGACAACTGATCCAATACGATCCAGTTTCGGTATCGGTGGGCATTAGTATTGAGGGTGTTAACGTGACAACGAAAGGCTTTTAAGAACAAGTGGAAGATTTCATCTTGCAAAAAGTTGGCGCGTTTTATGACGAACACTTTCGAAAGCTAGCATGAGTCATGAAATGATTTTGCTGTCAATTACCGGATAGCTTCCGATTTAAGACAGTACGGAGAGTGTGACGGATCTGTATCCTTACAGCTTCAGAAAAGACGACCAGATATTGACAGAATGACAGCAAGGTCGAAATTGTTTAAAATGCATCGTCCGAACCTTTTTCTCCAACGATTACGTAAATTTTGATGTTTGAAGTGTTATGGCAGAGTAAAAGAAGTTTTGTGACTGGAGATGAGAATCCTGCTCAAATTGATCGCCAGTATCCATCCATGAAACCCACATCGGGTTATCAAAGGCTGGATGACTATCTGGCAACTTGATCTTGTCTTATCCCACTTCATATTTTTATTATGTTATGTTAGTACTCGTTCCTCAGAACCAATATAATGGGGTTTCGTATCACATTAGACACACACTTATCATCCCTTTTCTTATCGACACCCAGATGTTTTGATTTTTCGAATCAACTCGCGAAGGCCTATTACTAGGATATTACGACTTGGTAGACATGTGCTTCAAATTCTCACCAGTAGGTGGTGCAGCCTTCGATGTTGCGGCATCACTGTCCCTGCATCAGGTTTTGGGAGGAGGGAAGCCATCTTCAGAAAACGCCGTAAGAAGGCATCAAAGTGGTTGTGAATTCGTTCCAACATAGATTTCGATAAAAGTTTACTGACATCAAATTCCCATTCATGCCAGCATCAGTGGATTTCCTGACTTCCGAAAAGACGAAACCTAAGTCACTTGGTTCGAAGTTCATGGTTTTAACTGTGGTGGAGTGATCATCATCGTCATTACCATCACCGCAGGCGTCGTCGCCTCTGTCGCCGATGTCGTTAGCGTTCGGTTCAAGGAAAATATAGGGAAGTTCAGCCGGCAGATCGGAGTACAACTTATTCAGACGAAGATCGATTGAAGTTTAAGTAGATTTACACGAGCTAATAAAATGGTGGAATTCCTTGGAATTGAACGAGGCAGAAAGACTACATTGCTCGCATTTCTGATCGGCCTTTTTCCAGGTATGTAAAACTTAAGCAAGAGTAGGCTTCGTGAAAAGAGCAAGTGCCACACTTTACATTAGAAAATTAAATGACCTGCATTTACGGCACGCTGGATGAAAATACGTTAGGAGTTTTGACATTCGTGCAATTAGGAAAGTCACCTGAAGCAATTAGATCCTTAAAATATTAGAACTCATGTTGGCAATGTTAAAAACAAATAAATTCGCACAAGCATAACAGCCGCGACCTGAACAAGTTCGTGCCCAAAAGTGATATGACAAGATGGTGGCACTGCTTGCATTAATAAAGAGTGTGAAGCAGCGCCCCTGGCAGGCATAAGATAGTACTAGATTTTTGGACAAATAATTAAATTAAGTTAATTTGGGCAATGAAAAGCATAAAATAAGCAATTTTAGCATATATTACTGAAGGGAAGTATTTTGCAGATAGTAGGACACATAAAATATTATTCTGCATATAGGGTACGAAGCAATATTATTTTTGAATTACAATTATCTGAGAAACCGTAAGGAGAGACAGGGCTTTCTTTTTTTGGTAGGGTATGTTGCAGTTAACAACAACTTAAAAATGAGCACAGTATAACAAAGGTCTGCTTACAAATGTCAGCCACGTGCCACGGATGTTTGCCATGACGCGCGTATCACTTGACTGGGCTAGTCCATTCAGACGGCCAAAGATCTGCTATTCTCGTTCAGCAGTGGCTAACTCATGATATCACGGCAAACAGCCGAGGCTCGTGGTATAGTGAACTTACCAATAGGAACGTAAATAGCACAGAACATAAGTGGATAAAATAATCGCTCCACTGACACCAACAGCCAAAGCTTACGTATCCAAGCCTGACCACATCTCCAGTTAAACCGTGGTTTCTGGATTTTTCGAACTACAAAACAGAGAAACATAGTGAAAAAATAAATTTTTAAAGAAACTAAAAGCAACCAAAAAAAAAAAACAACTGTCGTGTAACTAAATGTACTCACCAATAACAAGTTTGTGCAGTATTCGTAATATGCACAGCGGAACAACAGATAGCACCAAAAAGAACCCGAAGACCATCTGAAACTAAGTCAAAACATGTAATTTAGTCATTGCACAGTGCCTATGATGAACAGAACTCAAAATCATTCCAGTACCTTGGTAATAGAGTCAGGATGACGGCACTTTTTCCCCCCAGCATTTATTTATTTTTTTGTGAAAAAATAACCTTAATTTTTCCCTGGTCAAAATTGGTTTCTATCGTCTTAACGAAAATACACACTACCTGTAAATTTGATTGCATTCAGTTCCTGGGTGCTCGTTTGTGTCTTGAGGTTTTTTCGCTCTCTAGATCCAGGAAGGTGCACAACCCCAAAGCGCATGCATTAACCTCGTCAACTTGGTGGTGGCCACCACATGACAGGTTACCCCGGGTTACGAGCTGGCTCCACCAAAAAGTTTAGCAAAACTTCGCACTTTATTGAAAATAAGAACAGAAACAGGAATTTGATTCTCTTTCTTAAAATGTGGTGGCCTTGAAAAGGACCATTTTGTTAGAGATGAAGTCTTGCTTCCATCTTCTGGAGGTCTTCAAGCCATGAGGGTCTTGCTTCCGTCTTCTGGAGGTCTTCGTTTCTGTGTTAAGTGCCTAAGGGAGTTGGACGACACATCTGACTATCACAATGGAACCCAGATCTTCCTGTCTTGTCATGTCTGAAGTAGTGACTGATGAAGACAGTTTGGTTTCTCCATGATGCAGCATGAAGGAATTCTGTGATGGAGACTTGCTCATGAAACGCCCTGAGGTTGAAAGTGGCCCGAGTTTGTGTGCAGTGACCCTGATGTTGTTGTCAGTGCAGCTGATGTTCTGGTCGTCATAGGCCCTGTGGATGACCGTCTTGATCGAGTTTGCTATCATGGCAGCTGAGGGGACATTTATGGCCTTGGAGAATGAAAGGAAGAGTTGGAGTCATCCTCTTCGGCATTCGGGGTCGGCAATTCATTTAATGTAATAGCGTATTGCCTGGACGGGACAGAGTGTTCTTTCGGGTTCTTCGCCAATGATGTTTGTGAGCGCTGGAATAATGATTGGCTTCGAAGGTTTCGAGGGTTTCTGCGTCTTGACACAGAAGTCTGGAAGAGGCTTCAGATGGATGAATTTACAATTGTCGAGGAAGAAGCAGTAAGTGGAGTCACTTGAGAGAGCTTGCATTTCACTGCTTCGAATACTTGCGGTGAGTGATGTTAAAAATACTGTTTTCTTTGAGAGATTATTGATGTGACAGGTCTGAATTGGCTCATATGGTTCCTTCCTTCATAAGTGATTCCAGAACTAGTGGGAGGTCCTACTGAGGGAAGGTCCGATGGATGGAGGGACGTTCGACTTCAAAGGATTTCAGTAACGTGGAAATACGTAAGTCATCAAGGAGAAGTCTGTTCCCTGCTGCTTTTAAGACCGAATTCAGTGCAGAACGGTAGACTAGGATGGAGGAGTCAAAAGTCCATCGTTGAAAAGGTCGGTGAAGAAGACTAGTAGTTCCGGAATAGGGGAATTGATTGGATTAATCTTCTTTCGATTGCACCAATGAAACCATCGTTTCCAGTGGCTGTCATACAGTTTGTTGGTGGAGTCTCTGATGGCTTTGCTGGCAATGCTGATGGCCTGTTCTTCAAAAATTCCTGCCTCCTTGACGAGACGGATGATGATGGCCACCCGTGAAAGTGTAAAATTTTGAGATTCGGGTTGAGTTTGGCTCCCTTCTGCTGTGTTAGAAGATCTGACATGTTTGGAAGTTCTCTTGGAAGATAATGAGGAGGTTTAGAAGCTGGGGAAACCATGGAGCCGCAAGCCAATTTGGTGCAATCAGAAGAAAGAGGCCTTGGGTCTGTTCTATCTTCAAGAGGATCGTTCGAAGGAATTGGAATGGGGAAAAGAGGCAAGCGTGGAGGTTCTTCTAAGGGACGGTCAGAGCCTCCATAGCTCAGGCTAGGTTGTCCGGGACTGAGCTGAAGATATGGGGAAGTCTGGCATTGTGCCACGTAGCAAATAGGTCGGTAATGGGTTTGCGCGAGATGTTGAAGAGGTATTCGCAAATTGATTTCTTTAGTGTCCAATCTCCTGAAGGAGGTCTGTTGCGAGATGGAGCATCTGCTATCACGTTCCTGTTGCCTGGAATGTGTAGAGGTTGAAGGGTGATATTGAGAGATTGGAAGAATTTGAAGATGTCTGATGTGATCTGCTGTTAACGACCGTCATTCCGGATGTAAGCAATCGTAGTGGTGTTGTCGGCCTGGATTTGGACTGTTTTGCCTGCTACAAAGAGCCGAAAATGATCGAAGGCGTGGAGAATGTCCTTCATTTCCAATTCATTGATGTGAGCGGTAGTGTTGGGCGGCCAAGTTCCAGAGGTTTTGTAATGTTGGATGTGGGCTCCCCATCCATTTTGGGATGCATCTGTGAAAAGGTGTAGTCCTGGAGGAGGTTCGTTAAGTGGGACCATTGTTGAAAGGTTGTCTTTGTTTATCCACCAAAGTAGACTTTCCCAAGAGAAGTTGTCATCGATCAGCATGGTTGCAGTTGACAATGGGTGGAATGAGCCCCAGATGTCGACTTTTAAGTGATGAAAGGGGCGAGTCATCCATCTGCCGTAGGGGACGAGTGTGGCCATGAGTCCATCTTCCCTATTAATCAGTTAAGGAGCTGAGGGAGCGGAACGTTTACTTGTGGAACGAGAGGCAGTGTTGTGAAGGTCTTCGATCCTTTCGTCCGAAGGCTTTGCAGATGCGTATTGAAGGTTCAACGCCGAGGAAGTCGAAGATTTGAGATGGGAGGAGTCTTGACTTTCAGGTTGATGCAGAAACCAAGTGTGTTTAGCAGAGACATGGTGTAATTCGTGTTTCGAATGAGGTGATAACTGCTGAGGTAGTTGAGGAGCCAATTGTCGAGGAAGGCTTTTGCGGTGATCTGGTGACGATGAAGGTGGCGTAGGATGGGCTTGAGGACCAACGCGAAAATTCTTGGTGCAGCGTTTAGGCCAAAAGGGAGACTTTGGAATTCGTAGACTGTATCCTTGTACATGAAACGGAAGAAGTGAAGGCAAGCAGGATGAAGTGGGATGTGGAGATAGGCATCTTCAAGATCTATTGAGATGGTCCATTCGTTGGGCTTCAGGGAGAGACGGATGGGTTCCAGTGTTTCCATTTTGAAGTATCAGTTGGACATGAATTGACTGAGTGGTTTGAGGTTGAAAATTAATCTTTCGCCTCCAGATTTCTTTGGTCTGAGAAAGATTGAACTGTAGAAGCTAGGCCTTGAAGGATCTGGGCGTCGAAGAATTGCGTTCTGGCTAGCAGTTTGGCAACTTCTTGAGTTACAGCTGGCGAAGTTTTCGTTGCGAATTCCTGGAGGTGTTGGAAAAAGGCGAGATTTTGAATGGAACGAAGGTCTAAAACCGAGAGAGACTATTGATAGGATTGTTTTGTCCGAGGTTAAGCATTCCCAATTTGCTCAAAAATGCTTGCGGCGACCGTCGACAGACAGGTGAGAGAGAGCATCATTGACGTTGGAGAGACCGACTTTTGTTGCTGTAGGATGAGTGTTTGCTGTGTCTGTCAGGGGTGGTGCTGCGCTTGTTGTTGCCACTTCTGTGGGACTGATTGTTCCGAAAGGACTGAGTGTTGCTCTGTTGGAATTGAGGGTAAGACGGCATTTGCTGAGAAGATGAAGGAGCCGCAGGGGTGACATTGGTCTTTGGAGCAGAAGGGTTCTTAAATGGTTGGTTTGGTGGTGGTTTCTGCGCCTGAGGTTTCGGTTTGTGTAATATATCCAGGTGTGCCGCTAGGGTCGGGATGAGACCCCTGAACAACGTGTCAGACTCATGAATTGGTTGGTTGCGAAGGATGTGATTGGTGGAAGCAGTGAGATTGGATGTTGTCCCTAGAGCAATGTTGTGAAGCAATAGACTTGAGTAAGAACGTCAGCTTCAGAGGCAGCTCTGAGACCCAGACGAAGAATCTTGTCATTTTCTTTAAGGACTGCAGTGGGCACGTTAGCCCTTCTGGGGATGAAGAGGGCGGTGCTGAAATCCTTTTTGCTTCTGTAGCTAGGAACTCGGATTGTTGGCAGGTTTCGAAGTGACTGGGGTTCGCAGTTCCATCACCCGATGCACGGAAGAACCAGGTTTTCCGACCAGGTTTGGGTAAGGGAGGAACTTTGTCCAGTTCCAAAGGTTCACCTTTGCCAAGAAAAAAGCCACCTGTTCGAAGAAGTGTGATGAGAAGTGTTGTGGATTGTCCGACTTTGGCACGTTCCCTGTTGTTTTTATCACGTAAGCCAAACAAGGGATCGACCGGGGCACAAAAAACTGAGTCCGAGTAACCATGAATACCCACCAAGCCGAATCCGAGTAATGAACGGGGTCGTACATTTTCAAGTTTTTCTGTAAAGTTTAATATACAACTTTTTTACTTTGGTGTCGTTCTTTTTTTTTTCTTTGCCTTAAGTTATTTTCATTTTACTTTCGCCCAGCTTTGTATTGCGCAAAGTATAACAATGCTGTAAGTCATTTTCATTTCGTCCAGCTTTGTATTGCTCAGAGTATAACGATGCTTTAAGTCATTTTCATTTTACTTTCACCCAGCTTTGTATTGCGCAGTGTATAACAATGAACGAAAGCAAAATAAAAATGGACGAAAGAAAAAAAAAGGACGAAACCAACTTTAAAAGGCTATAAAATTTACCAGTAATTTTTTTTCCACATTTTTTAATTATAAACATTACGATTTTAAATAAAGTGAAGCCAAAACCAAACCCTGTGATGAGGCTCCTGTTTTCATGGGTTTTGCAGAGGGGCGGATTTGTAAAGAAAGTTGTCCAGGATGTTGGCCTCCACAGTCTTAGAAAGTCGTAGAGCGGAATAGTGGTTGGGTCAGTTTCAGCCCGGATGGAGTCTTCGTAGGGATCAAGAGGCTGTTCAAAATTAACTTGCTGTAACGGGCATCGGAAGTCGGCAAGAGCAGACGCTGAGTCCAATAAACCTTCAGGGAGGAGATCCAGTTCACGTAAAGCAGGCGAGTTGACAAATGATGTCTTAAAGCGATGTTTCTTGGTGGGCAAGGGTGGAAACGTTTCATTCTTCATTTTCTTTGAGGTGTAGGAAGATGAGATCCATTCCTGAACATATGATTTGCTGTGCGAAGAGGAAGGTGGCGCAGGGACTGGAGGTTTTGTCTTGTAATGAAAATCCCTGACTGCTCTATCCATGAGGCGGTGTATTTCACTGGTCGAAACTTGGTTGTTTGCAGTATTGCTTGGAATGGGGCGTGCAGATGTGGACAATAGATTCAATGAGATAGAATGAAGCATTCATTTTCCTAATGGAGCCGGTGAAGGGGCTTAAGAGTCAGATGAATGTGAAGGTGAAGGAGATGGTGAAGGGTGACGT